>LTDI01000030.1:0-58091 GCA_001654545.1 Fusarium agapanthi | reverse complement strand
GTTTACCTATTTAAAAACCCTAACCATTATAAGGTTATATAGCTAGAGACTATAAGGCCTTTTTTTCTCTTTTTTATTAATTTATTATATAACTAGCTAAGTATATAGCTATAGTTTAAAATAGCTAGCTATATACTTTAATAGTATATATACTAAGATTATTATAGTTTCTTTTAAAAAAGCTATTATTTTCCTTAATATAGCAGTATTTATAGTAAGATTAATAAAAGTTTATACTATACTAAGTAAAGCTACTATAAAGGCTTAAAGTTTAATCTCTTTATAGTTATAGCCTTATTAGTAAGGATAGTAGCTTTTTTGCTTTTTTTTTCCTTTTACTTTTATAGCTTAGTCTTAACTAGCTTAATATTAATTCTATCTTTATATTTTTAAAAGCCTCTAGTTTTATAAAGTATACTAGGGCTTTACTTAGAGTTAGACTATGCTTTTTAATTAGCCTGTATTAAGGTAATAGTTTAGTAACTAATAGTATAGTATATCCTTACCTAGCCTAGCTAATAATATTATAGCCTATACTAGTAAACTGTACTATACTACTACTAAACTAGTAGTTAAAGTTATAGGAAAGGAAAAGAGTTAAAGCTAGTTAAACCTCTAGTAGAGTTAAAGAGATAGTTATCCTTACTACTTGGGCTATTAGCCTTTATATTAAGGTAATATAAACCTTATATAAAAAGTAGGGGTTAAGCCCTAAGGCATATAATAGGCCTGCTAACAACCATTGTGATAGTAATAAAATTAACAGTTAGTTGCTTTAGCCTTAACGACCGGTTTAATACAATAGTTTGCATTTTTCTGCTCGCAAGCCGTGGCTTGGGTAGTTCTGCTCTGGCTGCTTCCAACTATGCTGTTCTAGATGCTCAGCCGAAAAATGCTGTTGCAATTAACCCAGCACCCGTAGGAGCCTCGTAAGTCTCCGAATGTGGATTGTTCCACTCGAAGGATCTAACTCTGTGCACAAGCTTCGGGTTCTTCATGTGGCCTTCTTACATAACCAACATATCACTGACTCTGCCATGCATTGATAACTTGAATAAGCTATACAATCGCAAAATGCCTATCCGGATTGGAGGGACAACACAAGACAGAGCGACCTACGATCCTGCTCTCAAAGGTTATTTTTCATATAGTGTCAATGACCCTTTGGAAGCTCCCATGAGTCTGACCTACGGGCCGAAGTTCTTTGACTTAATTAGTAAGTCAACCTCTTATAGCTTGACTGAAACTTATACTGATCTATACACCTGAACAGAGACGTTCGGAAGCGAGACTATTCTTGGTAAGAGGACTGACTTATGAGAAGTGAACAGCACTGATACGTCACAGGCTTTAACCGAGGGCTCAACAGTAGGGCAAACACCTTCGCTGCCGTCTTGAAGGCCAAGGAACAGCTGGCCAAGTACCTCTGGGCAATCGAACTCGGAAACGAGCCAGACTGTAGGATCTCTCATCAACACGCACCATGCGCCGAGTAGCAGGACTGTGTTGACTGTTTCTTATAGTGTATTGGAAATACTGGAAGTACCCAGTAGCCGAAGCGCCCTGGAACGAGACTCGGGAGGGCAATAACGCAGCTGACTGGGCACAAGACTTTGTCAATCACTAGAAGAGCTCTCTTACTATCTTGGCTGGCGGGGGATATGCTATCCCATGTGAGATTGAACCCGACTGGCCTAACCTGCCCTATCTAATCGGAAACAGCTACAACAAGACGGTCAAGGATGCCACCAAAGTGTATAATGGCCGCTTGTACGCATTTTCTAATGCTACAGCCGATGACTTGGGCCCAGAGATGAAGCATCAGAGAGTTGTCCAGGACCTAAACCTGCTGCCCATCTCCAGCGCCAAGGCTGCTGGAATGCCATATATTCTAGGTGAGACCCAGTGTGCTACTTGTGAAACCTGCACCTACTGACCTACTTACCCAGGCGAGACGGGTTTCCATGGGCTCGACTACGAGATGGATTCAACTTTTGGATCGGCCATTCAGACAACTGACGAGACCCTTCGCGCATTGACCCTCGGTATTCAGCGACTATTCTATCATCAAGGCAACATCAACCAAGGTACGTCCAATACTCGTTCCAGATGCTCAATACATCGTTTACAAGAACGGCAAAGCATTCAAGGTCGTCTTGATCAACACGGATTACTACTCTGGTGGTGGCACACTCTCTGAAGCCAAGTTCACTCTTACTGGACTGAGAAGCAATTCGGTAAAGGCCCTTCATATGACCGGACCGAGCAGTGAAACAACTGTACCTGTCACACAGACCAAGTCATCTCCCCAGCCTAGCATCGGAGGTATTTTCCAGTAATCTATTCACCATGGGAACTTTTGCTGACAATTTTTGCAGGTCAATCCTTCTCAAACAAGAACTGCGAGTTGGGCGGAAAGCAAAACACTGACAAGCTTTCAGTCAAGAAGGGCAAGTTAGAAGTGACTCTCAAGGCTTCTAAAGCACTGATTGTTTATCTATGATAAGGAACTGTAATCCCTCTATTGAGGTAATATGCGGATCAGTGTACATTTCATTCTTCAAAGCTGTAAGGGAGCTCTTTATTTATTAAAGCGACACCGCGCTGTAATGCTGTTAAAAGATAGACTAAAATATCTTGCTCTAAAGTAAGAGAGCCTAAATCGGGTTCTCATCTCAAACCACTATATGGAGGAAGAACCTCCTCCGCTTGTTCGTATTCGCGATCGAGAGTCATCTTTTCATGTCAGAACTTCATATTTCGAACTAGAGGATGGCTATTGGACTTACGGAGTTGAACTGGTCATGATGTTGAGTATCGTCAAGCCCATCAACTGCCACCTGGAGCGGGAGCACGAGAGAGATCGTAGTGCCATAAGCGCCTATGGCTAGGGTGACTCGAATCCGGTAGGTTCGGCTGATCAGACAGGAGTAAAAGGTAGGAAGGAACAGAGACTTCTCGGTAGGAAGCTCGAATGATTGTGAAATGGAAGCTTTGTACGCTCTAGACTTGGATGAACCAAAGTCCCAATGGGAGGCACACGAAGCTGAACGTGATGCTAAGTGAGGTTCTGCACAGTCTCTTGTAATGTGCAGAGGCTCTGAGGACCTCCTCTCTGATTCCTTTTCAGAGACGATTTGGTGGTCTCCCTGCCAGCTTACCGTTTCTTTCCCACGGAGAACAATGGCATGCAAGGTTGACCATGGTGCTGTTGGAGCAACTGAATTTGATGGTTTTTGATGGTGATCTGGTAAGTAACCGTCTATACCAAGCCAGAAGTTTGTAAAAGTTTCGATGGTGGCCGACTTGACCTGTACCTCGGGTGGTTCTGCGCTGGTTGACATAGGGATGTATTCTAGATCGATAGGTATTTGGGACCCGGAAGCGTTGAGTCCATCTAGGCAGAGTAGAATAGGCTCTGGTTGAGTGGCCGAAACACGTACGACCCCCATCTTTGAGCCAATGACACCTTTTCTGATCGTCTTACTCCGAGACAAGCAGTAATCTGAGTTCTCAGAACCGATATGAAGGGGAGGTTGCTCAGGAAGAGCTGGAATAACCTTGACAGAACGACTCTGATCTAGATACTGTTCTTCTCCTCGTTTGTTCTTGCCCAACACAAGACGTGCTCTGATCACGTAACCGACATTTGCAGAACCGCCTGTAAGATCGTCACGATCCCAAGCACCCATGGTTGGCGGTGGCTGTAGGTGTCGCTCCCTAACTGCTTTGTTCTGGTGGTTGCATGCAGTAGATGAGAGTTGCTCGGGAATCACGAATCGAAAAGGAACATGGTACGACTGTCCTGGCTCAAATGACTGGTCGACAGGAAGAGCTGAGGGAGATATTGGCATTTGTAACTGCATAAAAACATGAGTCTTGAAAGGTGTGCCATACTGGAATGCGTGGCCACATGTTGAAGTGATGCCTCTCAGATCAATCTGGAGAGACTGGAAAGGGAGTTGGTTATGGGCTGTTAATGTGACGAAGCCCGAGATTGTGGAACCGAACGTATAAACTCTGGACTCATAATGACCATCAACGTTGATTTCAAGGGTAGGATTCTCCTTAGAGCGTGATGGAAGTAAGCATCGCATGATGACAGTAATATGGGGGTTTTCGGCTTCACGACTCTTTTTTGTTGGATATAAGTATCAATTAGTTGCTATGGCTTGACTCCTCTTCACTTATATATAGCAGGCTGATGAATACCCTTACATTGCACGTTTATAAGCAAGCGACGAAATGACGCCCTTCATGATAATATCTAGTGCTTCCGGGATAAAGCTGACTCTCTGATTGGCTCTTATGCCGCGGGCCGAGAAGCGTAGTTAGACCGCTCTGGCGTCCTGGGACAAGCTCCGCCGTGATTGGTTCATTTCCCCGAAGCTCGGAGTCGCTGTCAAGATTGATTGGCCGATCATGCCGAGACTCAAGACAAACAATCAAAAGTTGAGGTCAAGATGACAAATATCACTCAAACGCAGTATCGGAAAACTGTTTCGAGTATTTTACGGCTGTAAACTCAATTGAAACCCTCTTTTCCAATCTTGAATATCTATAACCAGTGTCGAGTTGGGAGTGTTGGGCTTGTTGAAGCTGGAGCTAGCCACATCCCGTCACTGCGCCACCGTTACGCCACATGTCTTCGCTGCTGATGACGGCAACTAAACGAGTTTAGACAAGCCAAATAACTCGTTCTCATTCTTGCACAATACCACGGGGACCCATGACTGACTGCCAGACATTCTGGAATTCTGAGTGATTGCCAGTCTCTCTACAGCGACTTCTTACAGCTCCAACAGCAATGTCTTCCGATCGCCCCCGGTCGCAGAATATAGCGGCCAAGAGGTCACAATTGCCTCGTGCGGATGGACCTACGAGTGGGTTACCCTGTACTTAATCGCCTCATTTTGCGCAATTGCTGACCATTACTTGAAGGGCGAGCTTGCATCAACTGCCGACAGCGAAAGATCCGCTGCGATATTATCGATAAAGGCGTTCCATGTACGAATTGCAACACTCATGGCCGATCGGGGTGTCGCATGTGTCCCAACAAAAAGGATACGAGACAAACTTTGATCCGACCAGCCATTCTTGCTCCTCTCCGCCCTCGAGAAACCACAAATTCACCAGCGGCCCCATCACCTGTAGTCCCTGAGCCACCTTCCACTGCAAAAGAAGATGGCGAGCAAGATCTGGGATCTCACCTCTTGAACCGCAATGACAAAACAGAGGTCGAACTTAGCCAGGTCGAGCTCGGCCATCGGACTCGTTGTCATTTCATCGGATCCGAGCTCTCCAACTGCCATTACCTCGTGCGACAGAGCACATCTGAGACCGGACTCGATAAGGTCTTTCACTTCGGCAACGGCCAGTTGGACTCTTCCGAGAATTGGTATGAAGCACATAATATTCCAGAAGAGATCCTTATACGACCCAGCAAGGCCCTTGAAATGAGACTGATCAGAGCCTATTTTGACCTCGTTAACCGCGGCTGGCCAATTGTGGACGAGGAGCTATTCATGACCCAATATCAGGAGCAGGATCGTATGAACCCCCTCTGCTTGACGCTCCTCAACGCCATCCTACTCGTTGGAGCTCACACGTTGGCATCTCAAGACGAGAGTATGCTTCCTCTACTTCCTGCTTTTTTTCGAAGAGCCAAATATCTGGTCTTGAGTGATTCATGGCATGATAGGCTTGTTTACGTTCAGGTGCCGCTGCTGCTGACGTGGTATTCTGACGCCAATGCTTGGCATTGGATTGGAATTGCTATCAGGACGGCAATGGCCGTGGGACTTCACCGCGACGCTAGCCACTCCACGAATCTACCAGTCTACAAGCGAAAGTATGTCCGACTTTGGTGGGTTCTTTTCCAGTTTGACACAATCTCAGCAACCTCAGCTGGCCGGCCTCAAGCCATGTGAGTCCATCATATAACTATAATTCTCTTGATACATGCCTACTAACTATGTCAGAAACCTATGGGACTCAGATGTTGCCGACTTAAGGCCTGCAGATCTCGAAGGGATTCCTGGGGCGGAGTTCGAGTTCATCACCTATCACACCAAGCTTTGCAAGATCATATCGCAGACCATAAGAGATGGTTGGTCACCACGAGCTTCCATGGAAGCACGAGGTGAGGCTATCAAGAGAGCAGACGAATCTCTTGGGAACTTGATGCTTGAGCTTCCATCAAGGCTGCAATTGAAACTTTCCGACCTTGATATCTGGCAGTCTTTGTTTCACCTGACCCATCATAACTTCATTATGCTGATCCACCGCCCATCACCAAAGCCTAGCATCAGGGATCAATCTCCCGAGGCACAAGATAATGCCATCCTTTGCAGGGAATCAACAGTAGCAATTGCGTCTGTTTTCGAAGTCCTACTCAGCAAAAGGATGATCTCTTCATTATGGTTATACAGCAATCATGTTCTGTTCACAGCAACTATTTACATTCTGAACCAGATCAGCACTAGCAAGCTGCTGCTAGCTGCCAAATCACGGCACATACTGGACACGTTTCTTGCGGCCCTCCGTGAGCTAGTAAAGTATTGGACTTATGCGAAAGGGTTGATGCAGGTTCTTGAGCAGAGGGCCTACAAGGTCAGGGAAGAGCGAGTTGAGAAGGCGTCTACGAGACTGCAACACATTGCGCCATCTGGGCAACATGATCAGCAACTGACTGATTCTCAGCTAAATCTCCCTGGTGGTCCATCCTCGTATGGATATCTAAGCGAGGATTCATCCGCGTTGAGTAATCAACAAGCTCAAACACCACCAAATGCTGCCTTGGCTGATCTGATTTCGAATGCACAACACGCAGTTACCGACTTCTATCCAAGCACGGGTTTCCTAGGATCTACTCAAGACCCCTTGTTAGATGACTTGTTCATGATAGACACTTCTGCGCTTGACTTGTTCTTCTATGAAGATACGCAATAGGTAGTCACAAAGAGAGATAGACAATATGTTTCTATCGGTGCACGGTGAGAGTAATACGATTAGACGACATGGGTACTAAATAGGGAATCGCCAGGAGGAGGAACCCTTTAATAAGACATGTGGAAATTTATTATAAAGAGATTAGCAGCATCATACAGGCGACTTCAAAGAGTCATCATCTCAGACATCTCTGCAACAGGGCCCATGGAAGGATGATATGTAGTTGGCTTTCCATGCATGACTTTCTGCCATGAAGGGCTCTTTTCCTTCGCTTTGGCCCAATTTTGCAGCTCCAGAGGTACAAGATCATCGCTTCCTACCTCCAGGCATCGCAAGGTAAAGGGGAGCAGATGGCTGTCGAGTATAGTCGGTCCATTGTCTGACCCGAATGTCCATTGATCATGTTCCTCATAAGAGCCACTCCGTTTACGGTGCTCCACGACCTGTTCGAAAATAGTTTTGAGATCTGCGCGATGCTTAGCTACAACACCAGGTTGGAAGGCAATTGCGTTATGCTGGTTGTGACTAAAGAGTTCTATAAGTTCAATACTTGATAGTGCGTGAGGTAAAACTGACAAGGCAAGTTTTGCTTCTAGAGCGGCGCGATACTGCGGACTGATATCAGTCCGTTGGAGCATCTTTTCAACTGGCGACGGATTTCGCTCAGTCATTTCCGCTGTCGGTTTCGGGTTGCTGATTGATAGTCCGTAGACAGCATGGAGTCTCTCAAAGAGATCTCTGACGATGCTCTCATTCTTGCCTCCCAGCATGGCAGGGTAGTGCTTCTGTGCGAGATGAAGAGAGATGGCACGACTCTCAGTAAGGGTTTCTTTGAGGAGGTTGCCCTTCATCGCTGGAACTTGACCTCTTGGGTTAACGTTGATCAGGTAATCCTCACTGAGATTCTCGTGGGCCTTATGGTTGATAAAGTGTAGAGTGATGCTTTTAGGTGGTGTTGCATCATGGGTCGTTGGGCCAAGTTGGATGGTGTGACGGGCCATCATTGAGTAAAGAGAGAAGGGGGACGAGTAGAGAGTGTACTCGGCGTTCTTCCAGTCTGTCATCATTAAAGCTTATTTGACAATGCGAAAAGTGTATTACAATTGAGCTGCTGATCGTCTGAAACGCCGGGCATTGGAGTAGTGAGGTATGTGAGGGGGAAGGTCAAGCAATCAGGTGACTCAAGTCAAGGCAGTGCCCAAAGTAGTGCACAGAATGCAATGGCACAAACATTCGTGACACATTTCCAAAAGCAGTTGGATAGACATGTGGGTCGCATGATATGATTGTTTCTTATTCCTAAAACTTGTTTGCTATAGTTTGTCACTGCAAGGTGACTTGCTCATTGATGCCGACCTATCCGAGATGGAGTGTAACCTACAGTGATAAGCATGCGCCGTAATCTCTTTCAGCACATTCGCAAGTAGACATAGGCAAACCACCAATCAGATGTCCAAATCTTTGGGACTTGCAATGAGATCCGAAAACCGGAGGTCATTGACTCCCCGCTCCCCAGATCACGCCATTTACATGATGGCAAACAACGTACTGCAGCAGGGCGTATGAAAGACCTCATGTTTTGATATGGATGAGAGGCTAACCGGGTCATCTCAATATTGATAGAGTTAAGCGGGAATCAAAGGTAGCGATTGGACTGCTGGTAGTAAAACACCCTTGAACCTAATAATAATAGCCAACTAATGCCAATAATTGTTAACGCTGCCCTTGGTAACCAGCCACGCTTTGTCCAGAACATCCAGAATTTCCTGAGGCAATGGTCCTTTCTCCAGAAGACCCAAGTTTTGCTCCAGCTGCTTCTTACTGCTGGCTCCAATAATCACTGCATCGCCTCGCTCAGGATCAAGCTTTGAGTGATGTTCAATCCAGCGGAAAGCACAATCCATCTCTGTAAGCCCATGCTTTCCAGCTTCATCCCTAATGAGCTCAACTGCATCAAATATCACGTCGTTCCAGAATCGCCTCCTGTACTTGCGACCTTGAAAAGTGTTTGGATCGAAGCGGGACATGGATTCAATATCTGTATCCTGAGTGTCCCGCTTGTACCGCCCAGTTAACTGACTTCCGGCCAACGGACTGAAGGCATAGAATGTGATGCCGTAGTGTCTGAGACAAGGAAACAACTCCATTTCAACTGTTCGGTGGATGGCGTTGTATACTCCTTGATAAACCGTAGGTCGAATCCATCCTTCACGAATACACAGCTCGCTCATATAGGCAACCTCCCAGGCCATGTAGTTACTCACCCCGAGCCTGTTGAACTTGCCCTCCTTGTGCAGTTCATTGCAAGCTCTGAGCGTCTCCTCAAATGGCGTGTCGCGATCTGGTCCATGCAGATACCAGAGATCTATCTTGTCTGTCTTGAGGGCCTTAAGAGACTCATCCAGGTGCTTCCGAAGATCATTAGCAGAATGAGTGATTTTACCAGTCCCATCGTGAATGTTGGGGTATAGTTTGGTGTCAACTCGGAGACCTCGTGCTTGCCAGTTCAGCTGCCCAAGGTATTCCTCAGAGGAACCTTGAGCATACACACGAGCTGTATCAACAACTGTACCGCCATGTTCTTGGAAGAGATCCAGCATGGCAGCAGCTTCCTTGAGGTCATGGATACGTGCTTGCTCAACCCCTACTGACATCAGTAACAATCCTGGCTTGATAAAATGCTCTCCTACCTTCTCTGCCAAACGTCATGGCACCGAAAATGACTGGTACACGGGCCTTTTGCGTTTGAGACATGGTGAGAGTAGGTGGTAGTTAATGTAAGAATGTCGATAAAGCGGAGTGGAAATGTCACAAACGACTGTATAATTAGAAGTTGCAAAGTGAATGATTTCATTGAGATTGAGAAACTGTCTGGCCTTTTAAGAGAGGGGTCGACCAGCAGATGGGCCCTGTTTGTCGCTGAACTTGTCCTTGTACTGTACCAACAGACAAAATGGCGCGGGGCGGAGCCCCCACTACGGAAGCCTGTATACCACCAAAATTACCGCATATTAGTGCTGTTTGCTTGTCGATCAATGCTTACTATGCTGCACCACTGCGGGGTACAAAGAGTTAGTTACAGAGTTGTCTTTATCTTGTGTGTCGTAGATAAGGGAACAAGCCAAATATTATCGAGCGTTGAACAGATTGCACTCTGACACAAGTCTTTCTAGAATTTCAAAACGATGAACCAAGCTGTAGAAGCTCTACAGCACTATTAGTTTTAAAATCTCTGCGAAGGCATCAACAGACAAGAGATATAAGTTCCATCGAGTCAATTTCAACCTAGATAATCAAATGTCCAAATGAAGAGCCATTCTATTTAGTAAAATGGGAGATAAATGCATCTCGCAATTGAAATGGATGCTCTGATGGTCGCGGCAGATCCTTTGAGACATCCTGATTGACGACAACAACAATCAGAGCAGTCTTGTCAACCCATTCAAATGCCTGAATAAGACCTTCAGCACTATCTACAAAGAATTTCTGCTTGTAAGGCAGACTTCCACAAAGTGAAAGGAGGTTGTTGGTGCTGATCGGAATAGGCTGATTCCCAGTTGAGCAATGAATGCCATTGTGAATGACAACGTGGATCAGCTTGTCCGAGGCTTGGGCAGCAAGGACGGCCACATTGCCCACGTGCATCAAGAAGGAACCATCGCCTTCAACACAAACGACGCGACCCTTGTGATGACCAATTTGAACTCCAAAGCCGAGAGGGTATGTGTGACCCATGGCTCCGATGGATAAGAATGCACGCGACAGGTCCTCTTTGTTCTCTTTTCGAACCATGTAAATCTCACGAGAATTACCCCCGACAGAAGATACAGTGACATCCTCTGGGTAGAGTCTCTTGAGAATGATTCTGATAGAGTGTTCCCGTGAAAGAGGGGGTTGACCCTCAGATGAACGCCAATCTTCAGGTCTGATTGCATGTTTGGCGAGATTTGTGACAGCTGGGTGCCAAACACCATTACTGGCTTCATGCTCAGGCTTGTATGCAGCGAATCTGTGATTGGGGATGACAAGAGCAACAGGAGTGTTCCCCTCCTTGGCGGCTTTGACGAGTCTTCCGACTGCAGCCTTGGTCTTTTCAAGAGTGTCTGGTAGGATCTCATAAGGAAACCCCTGCGACTCCAGAGTCTCCAAGGTGCGAGGGCCAGCCAAGAGATGTTCTGGCTCGTCATGCTCTCCTGGACGTCCACGCCAGCCGACCATAAGAAGCATTGGAATTCCAAACACTTCTTTGGCAGCTAGGGACTGTAGAGGGTTCAAGGCATTCGCAAGACCCGAGTTCTGCATGTATGCAACGGCGAGACTCTGAGTTGACAGATAGTAACCTGCAGCCAGCGCAGCAGCAGCACCTTCACTGGCTGTGACGATCTGTTCTGGCGACTTTTTGGTCGCATATAGGTACGCTAGGAATCCCTTCAAACAGGAGTCAGGGACACCAAAGGCATGAGTGACTCCATTCTCGACGAGTGCCTGCTCGTAGAACAAACGAGGATCAATGGTAGTCATGGTGGTTGCACTGCGTAAGACCTATAGTGGCTTTGAAAGTGTTGTGAGAGAAGTTTGCTATTGTAAAAGGCATGATGGAAGTGCTTGGGATATTGACTGTTGTAATGATACATCGAACGGTCTCTTGCCCCCACGAAGACAGGCAAGTTTTCGGGCATACGGAGTCAACGCGAACTCCTAAACCTGGATATTCTGTATCTCCAACGGACCATGACCATGATCATGCGACGACCTTCCCTTTCAAGATGATACATCTTACATGCAGTGAACCCACAGCTTCTTTCATCAAAGATTATCAGTCTGTCTGCAATACTACGGTGATATATGCCGAGATGACGTGGCCTGCTTGATTGAAGTATCTCGTAAATGCTACTGGCTGAGAAAGTACCCAAGTGCAGCTCGTTACTGTGACCGGTAGCTGTACCTCTCTCGTGATACTTTGAGCACGAGTTTCACAATGTTTGTCCGAGCGTACAAGGATCATCATGTCATCCGGGAATGGGGGTGTCGACACCTGAGATTACGAGAATACAACATAAGCTTTCTGACAAGCATGATAAGCGTTGGAAAGGATGTGTCGGACCGAGATCCAACAAAGTGAAGAGTAGTGATTTCATGGTGTTGTCCATCAGTAACGGGGACAATGGCATCATTGGAAGGATTTGAGATGATCAATCTTGATTGGAGTCTCTACGCGACCAAGGCCTTGTCCTACTGCCGTACCATGCATGAATGTGCCCCAATCCGGGGTTTGACCACTAAACTACGGTGTAGCTCCCCGCTTATCATTTGAGGCGGAACCAACCGCGAGAGGGGCCGGAGCGGAACTGGATAGTGGGTTCAGTGTATCTCAACCCCCGACCGAGAAATAACAGGGGTCTATTTGCATAAGTTGGCTAGCCTTTCAGTCTTTTTACACTGTTGATGTTCACACGGCGTATGCACGGTCCTGCAAGATTACGGGTACGGCTCGCAATCCCTGGCCTCAGTAACTACCCGGCACTATCTTATGCTTCTTTCAGTTGCCGCCCCTAAGCACGTCCGTGCCGGGATATCCGTGAGACGCGGGCTCTTGTCCATGATGCATTTTACTAGCCCTACACCTCCTATGCTAAATAGTGGAGAAGGGATGAAAACATCACGATTCATGGCAATGATGGCATCGGCATCTGGGATCTATACGCGCCACGCTACGAAAGGACCCGCTGTCTGGATGGCGCTGGAAGACCGGCAGGGGATTGAGAAGGGCACGTATCATCAGAAGTATAGGTCTCGGGGAAGTCACCTATTCTGGTTGTGAATCGTCGCTTCATCTTACCAAATCCGAATCTACCAAGTTTTGTTGAAAGATAAGCATTGGTCTCATAGGATCGCGCGCAGCAGACCTCCCAAGACTGGCTCACGTAGTGCTGAAATTGCTTGCGTCCATACTGCGTCTCTTTTCGTCTTCTGTCTCGACAATCGCTTAGTACATCGAATATCATAATGTTGAAGTATTTGCTGGCTTTGATAATATTCATAGTCACAGCGCAAGGTACGCATCCATGAACGAGGTTGTAACCGAGAATTACACATTAATAGGTACCCGTAGCTGAGTCGTCAATCTCAACTGTTGTTCAGTCCAAGACGGCCTCGCCTGAGATTGAGGTCGCTCCCAGTCTGACACCAACATTCCGGGACCCTCATGCACCCAACCCACAGAAATGTCCTGGCTACAAGGCAAAGAATATTAAGAGGGATCTCAGAAGTGTGAAGGCAGACTTGACCATAGCTGGACCTAACTGCCAGGCGTTGTACGTATTCACGTCACTCAGTATATCACTCCTCTGATTATATATAGTGGTAATGACATTCGTGACCTGGTACTCGAGGTTCAGTATCAGACAAAGGAGAGACTGAATGTCAAGATATTCCCTAAGTATCTGTCTGAACAGAACAGAACTCAGTATATCCTACCAGACTCACTTGTACTCGAGCCAGGGAGAGATGAGAAGACGACAATCTCGAACAGTGACCTCAGATTCGAGTTTACGTGAGTCATGGAGTTGCTCCAGTCCTTCATATAAGCTGATCCATTCACCACAGTAATTCACCGAGCTTCCAATTCAAAATCACCCGGAGCTGTAATAGAGAGGTCCTGTTCTCAACGTACGGCCATGTCATCGTATTCGAGGACCAATTCATTGAACTGATAACCAGTATGGAGCCCGACTACAACGTCTATGGGCTAGGTACGGTACCCGCCAAGGTGTGTGTATAACGAGGCTGACATTTATCACAGCGGAGAACATCCATGATTTCCGTCTGGGGCAGAACTTCACTCAGACCTTCTGGACCAATGACGCTGGCATAGAGCACGGTAACCCTATAGATGGAAACATCTATGGTGTCCATCCCTTCTACCAGGAAAGTAGATATCACAAGGGCAGTAACACCACTTCTCACGGTGTATATGCCCGAAATGCTCATGGCCAAGAATGGCTTCTGAGACCAGAGACATTGACATACCGCACCATCGGTGGAAGCGTTGACCTCTACTTCCTCAGCGGCCAGAACAAACAAGGAGGGTCTACGGCTATTGAGACAATGCGCCAGTATCACGCTGGCTGCGTTGGCTTACCTGCGATGCAAATGTTCTGGACACTTGGCTTTCACCAATGTCGATTGGGATATGACACCCTCGATAAGATCGAAGCTGTGGTTGAGAATTACAGAGCCGCCGATATTCCTCTTGAGGCTATTTGGTCAGACTTTGACATGTTTGATGGCTTCCGCAGCTTCGCTAATAACCCTGTCACTTTCCCACCTGATCTTATGGCAAAGTGGGTAGACTGGCTTCATGAGAACGAGCAGTATTACGTTCCGCTTGTATGGGCCAACATATACCGTCCTAATCCTGATGATCCAAAGGATACTTATGGTCCCTATGAACGCGGCGCGAAGCTCAAAGCATTCATCAGAGATCCAGAGTCGGGCGACTTCTACACAGGCAACAACTGGCCTGGGTTTGTTGTCTGGGGAGACTTTATGCTGCCTGAGACACACAAATGGTGGGCCGGAGAGCTCAAGATATGGTACGATAGCGTGCCTTACGATGGAATGCTCTCTGATCTTACAGAGCCCGCTTCGTACTGCGTAGGCCCCTGCGGAAATAGTCGACTGGATATGAACCCCGTTCATGTTCCGTTCCTGATCCCAGGGGAGAAGCTCAGGATGTTTTATGAGTATCCAGATGGCTTCAGTGTGACTAATCGCTCCGAGTTTGAAAAGGCAAAAGAGCTTGCAGCCAAACAATCAGCGGAGGTCGAGGCTGCCCATGTCTTCCAAGTTCCTGCCACTGGCACGCTAGGACGTACGGAGCCGACACCTGGTGTCAGAAACCTTACTTATCCACCTTATGTCCTTAATAAGTAAGTCAGCTTCCCTTATCATACAAACACAATATGCTGATCGTCATTGTAGTCTGCAACCAGGCCACTCCATTAGGAGAATGACCATCTCTCCAGATGCAACTCACAACGACGAGTTGAACACCACTGAATACCAGTTGCATAATTTGTTTGGCAATCAGATCTCCAATTCGACCTACCACGGACTGCTTGAGCTGTTCCCTGGTCGCCGCCCCTTCAACATCGCCCGTGGCAACTTTGCTGGCATTGGCCGATATGCTACAAGATGGGGCGGTGATAACTCATCGAAATGGGGTAGTATGTTCCTATCCATTTCGCATGCTCTGACTCACATGATGGCTGGCATTCCAATGTTCGGTGTTGACATATGCGGCTACTCCCATAACGCCAGTTTTGACCTTTGTGCTCGATGGATGTCTCTGGGAGCCTTCATGCCTTTCTATCGTAATCACAACATGGGCGGTACCATATCCCAAGAAGCGTTTGTCTGGTCATCTGTTGCCGAGGCTTCGCGTCGAGCTATAGCGATAAGATATAGTCTCCTCAACTACATCTACACTCTGTTTCACTACGCCAATACTCAAGGCGATCTTGTCATGCGGGCTTTGGCATGGGAATTCCCAAATGACGAAACACTCAAGGCCACCTATTCACAGTTTCTTCTGGGCCCATCCCTTCTAGTGACACCTGTTCTCACTCCAAACTCCAACACAGTCAGGGGTGTGTTTCCTGGGATTGGAGAAGGAACACGATGGTATGACTGGTACACATTGAATGAAGTCCATGCCAAACCTCAAGAGAACATCACTCTTGATGCTCCTCTGGAACATATAAATCTACACATCAGAGGAGGCACAATATTCACGTTGCAGAAGCCCGGGAATACAACAGCAGCGACAAGAAGGAACCCGTTCTCACTGCTCTTAGCCCTCGACGATAATGAGTATGCCGAAGGAACTGTGTATTTTGATGACGGTGTCAGCCTCGAGCAAAAGGCGACCAAAACTGTTGCAGTAAGTAAAATGGTTCTTGATCCCAGTATTGAACAGTTTGACTGATTATACCCTTTAGTACACTTTCAGGAAGGGGATTCTGAGAGCGGAAACCAATGGTGACTACAAAGTCAAGCCTCCTCTTATTAACGTAACTGTTACTGGTCTTCGCAAGGCGCCCAAGAGCGTGGAGTTCCATAGTGATAAAGGAAAGCAAAAAGGGTTGTTGCCCAAGGTCGAATACGATAATGGCACGGCATATGTGACAGAACTGGAACAGTTTACACGGGATGGTGGCTTTGGCCAAGACTTCCAGGTCACTTTTAAGTATTAGTGCTGTAATAAGATACACTGCCTTGTAATGACACTTCATGATCTGACTCTTGAGGTCGGCCCTCTCAGCCACTTTCTTTGATGCATTGTGTGATGCTATCACTCATTACGGGTAGGTTGCCCTGAGATTCTAACTTGTCTTTGTGAGTAAATACAGTCCTACGCGGGAGATCAAGTGAAACAGTCTTTTCTCTACAAGCCCTTGCACATAATTACTCGTTTTTTATGTAAATATCTAGAAGTTGAGTCTGTCCATAGCGTCATCGCTTCTTAATTGCGCCGTCCAAATGTCCAAGACTCAGGCCACCAGCTCCAGATGACAACCCAGCCTCCGGCAAGAGAAACAAGGCCCGTAAAGAGAATAAGCGGCCCATAACTACTACCATACCCAAAGTGTTGGCAGTCGGAAATCGTGCCAGCGTTGATTAGCCATACACTCGCTGCACCCCCAACAAGGTACCCTATGCCTCTTACACCGTTTATCAGACCGTATATCAGCCCAGAATCTATAGACTCCCCCCTATCTGCAGAATCATTCTCCATCTGTTTGAGGATACCACCCCAAGTAGCACTGTAACCACTTGAAAAGAAGCCGAACATGATGGAGAAGAGAACCAAGACAAAGACACCCCCCTGGGTAGTGTTTCCCCAAAAGAGGAATACAGCTAGGCCGCTAGTTACACATGGAATTGCCGACACAGTTTGCGCTGACAGCACGATTTGCTTGTTGTCACTGAGCCATCCGAAGGAAGCAGATGCAAGGATCCCAACGGCGTTTTGTAAAGCCAAGACAGTTGTTGCCATTGTCTCTGATAAAAGACTAAAGTCTTGGGCATAAGTGCCCAGGTACGTCTGGGGCAAACCATAGCCAGTGCCTTGGAAAAAGACTGCGATACTATAGAAGTATATGGCGGGGTGCTTGAGAAAGTCCCACGGGATATTCCTCTCTGGTGTCTTGTGCATGGCAATTCTTGATGGTGGAATGGGAACAAGGCTAATACTGAGGATGCTCGCTGCGCCAACGAACACGGCCCAGACCGTCATAGTTGTTCGGAAGCCCCACGTATCAAGTGAAGCTTTGAAGAGGAATGGGCCCAAAGTTCCAACAATATTCTTGCATGACAAGACCAGTCCGTATGCCACAGATCGGTTGCTAGTAGTATACCATTCACCCAGGGAGAGCGTAATGGGACTGTAGATGAGTGCGCATCCAAACGCGGAGGTGATACCCTGCGTGACGAGCAGGTGCCAAACATTTGTGCTAAACGTTGATAGGAAGAAGCTGACGGAAGCTATGAGGGCACCGCAGAAAGCAGCCTCTTGACGCCGGTAGGCCCATCGTCTTGTGAACAGCGCGAAGAGGAATGGCATGGAGAGGTACATGATTCCATTAGCTGTTGTTCCGATAGCGCCCGTGATATCCTTGTTTCCCTGGAGAGTCCAGTTGTTGAAGTAATATTCCTCCAGTACGCCGTAGCTAATTGCAAAGCCTGAATGTTCTGTGAGTAGATGTATAGCACAATGGTAGAGACAGGCATACCCCAGATTGGTATTTGTATGACCCCATTAGCTGCAAGGACACGAATGAGGGTTCGTCTGGGAATATGGTCGCGCTTTAATTCGGTTTCGCTGATGGCGATGTCGTTTTCAAGGTCAAAGTCGGATCCGTCGTCACCGGCTGAAGCGCCCGGCTCGACGAGCGGGATTTGGTCGACATTGTTTCGAGACACAGGCTGGTATTCGGGTCTGCCCATCAACAATCACATCAGTCAGTCACTGGCAACGAAGATGATGGAACATAATCAGCCTACCTGGCCATGATGGTAAATAGCTTGTGGTGAATACGATATCAATTGAATCGGCTTTGAAGGCAGAGTGATGCTTGAACAGTGGTACTGAATGTTTACTTTGGAAGAGAAGAGAAAGTCGCGATGAAAGCACTGTACGATGAGTGCTGCTTGGCGGGGCATACAGAAGACCCCTCATCTGCCAGCCTCCCAAGCTTACGCCCTGCCAACGGCACCAGAACAACAGAATAGGCAAAGATCTGACAGTCACCACAAAGACAGCCTCTGAGTCAACACCCCAAGGTTTCACAGCCTGGGAGAAAATAAGCCAAATGACGTATCAGACAAGTACAGCTTTGTTTCCTCACAGCAACGGATATTACGGCACCTCAGACCCGCATCAGTAGCATTGCAGCATGCATACACGGAGCACAGTCAATCCTTCGCCGCGGAGGGCGTGCCACTAATACTCCCTCTCCCCAATTAGACTTTTCCTATACCCACCAGCTCAAATTGTCTCCTCAAACTTCTTATCTCCGCTTTAGCATGCCTTAGCCCCCTGCAACTGCTGTGTCACCACACCGGGAGATTTGAGCCCGAGCTAATCTTAGGCGGTATTGGGAAATTGATCGCGTGCTTGCGAGATTTTGAGATACCGCTTTATCCGGGCCGTGGGACTTGATGCATATAAGCATACCTGAGAACAAGCTTTGCCAAGGCTTCGAATCGGACCCTTGAAGGAATTACCCCGTGACCTGACTCTTAGCCCTTTGCCAAGGTTGACCAAAGATCTTCACTGGACCCTGGCTGACCCCACTGACGGTTACACATTCAGTTTTGAGAAGGTTGTTATCAAGATTCGCAAATGGCACTCGCGTAAGACTATGAATAAGATCGAAGCAGTTCAACAACCCATGTATCATATCATTGTTCATTCTAACGATACATGTCCACATATTGCCATAGCCTTGAGCAATTATCATCCAAGGGTAATGGTCCCACTAATACAGCCTCGGAAAGCGCTATCTTCAGTCTGCGTGGAGCAAAACCTTGTGAGGCCGATCATCAACCTGCACCCCGCCCCTCCTCTTCCAATCAGAATCGTGATACGGAAGTTTCCACCCCCCTTCACTCTCAGGCGTAGAGACCCACAGTCGCAGGAGATGACGACGGGGAGCGGGTGGCTCATGGTCAGTGTAGGCCTGGCGAGAATGGTAGAGATGGTTGTTTGTCATGAAGTGGACATCTCCAACCTCAAGTACATTCCCGATGGACTCTCTGTAGCAAGTTTGGTCGAAGAACTCGATAGCCTCGGCTTGTGCATCAGAGAGAGGTGGGATGACGCCTTTGTCAGAGAATCGCTTCAGAGACCTGACGTAGTTTGGATCAAATCTTTAATGGAGAGTGTAAGCATCGTAACTTCATAACTGTAGCAAAAGAGTGAGTTGACGTACTTGGAGTACACCCTGCCATTTCCCTTCTCAATGTAATAAATGGCACATCGAATGTAATCCTCTTGTCCATCGCTGACTTCTCCCTTTCGGTCAAAGTACCAAATGGGCTGAGTGAGAAGCTCTGCGATATCAGGTCTCTCCTCCTGCATCACGTTCCAGACCCGATGGCCCGAAACGATGTTGTTCTCACCTCCCTTCAACGGGGTATTGAGGCAAAGAAGGCCAACAATATCTGCCGGGTCAGCATGGAAGGTTTGCCTACAATATGAGTAAGTCTAACTTCCGGATAAGGTCTCGAGTCACCTACCTTGCCGTGGTTCGATATAGCCGGACTTTATGGAAGTCCGCCGGGTTCTCACCCAGGTCCTTAATATGCCCCAGGACATGGCCCCTACCGTTTTGACTGACGATATGCCCAAAGTGAGCGCCCAAGCCCATGTACGCAGTGGAAGACTTGCGCATTCCCCATCCCTTGACAGGCATTCCTTGAAACAAGATGAATCCGTAGCCATTGATCATATCATATCGGACCGCTTCAAGATATTTCTCCATGCGAGGAAGAGGAAACAGCTCCTGAACAGTCATGTCAGTACTTGTCCTAATGCAATACTTGACTCATACCTTGCACATCTCGTTCAAGTCTCTGCCACTGTTGATGTAGTTCTCGGCAGCCGTGCTCAGGTCTTCGAGCTCCTCCGGAGTGAAGGGATGCTTCCAGATAGCTTCCTTCCCAGGAGAGCCTGATAGATCATCTTTGGTCCAGGCTGTTATGCCAGTGATCTTCTTGGGGAAGTCCGAGTATGGGTGAATTTCCTCGTAGAGTGGTGGCTGTTGGCCAGTGGTCTTGTAGCCATCAGGGAAAAGTGCTGATTTGGGCTTTACCTCCAGCTTGGTACGGTACTCAGTCTTGGGAAGATGCGAAAAGTCGCTGACTGTTTCGACGAGACCGGGAGCCATGTTGGAAGCGTCAAGTTTGAAGCGTAAAAGTGTATTGGTAGTTATGGTTGTTTGTAATTCTTTAGCTTGGTTGACCTCTACGATGCTTTCAAAGATACCAACATGCCTTTATAATTTGGACTACTTGCAGCGTCTCCCTTGGCATCAGTATGCTTGAGTTAGCAGTGTCACTGTTACCCAAAAGATCCTGGAGTCTTACTGAATCACGCCACGTCTACAGATCCGTTTCGTTTGTGCCGCTCCAGATGTGTCGTTACATATCGATAGTCACAAGCGTGACGCTGCCAGCCAGAAAGGACCCTCACCCCTCCATGTACCGACGATCCTTGCGGTTACTTGACCATATGCAGTACTACCCAACGCCTACCTACTATGCAAGTGCATGAAACGCGAGATGGCGCAACGCAAGATAACATTACGCAAGATAACATAATGCCAGCTGCCCAATTCAGCATGGAGAGTCCTGCCCCTCTGGATGGGGTACAGAACCCGAACATCAGATAAGCAAGGTCAATGGCACTGAAAGGTTCCTCGCATGTATACGTGTTTCCTGAACAAGGACTACAACGTGCAATATGTAATCATCTTACCAATTGTCATTATGTGTATGTGGCACCATTGTTCATCTCACAGGTCAGGATTACATCGCAGGGCAGGATTATTGAGCAACGTGCAAGATATTCCGAAGGCGTTTGCAGTAAGATAAGACAGTTTAGAAGCATTCAAAAAGCTTAACCTAATCTAGTAAACGTCTACCTGGGTGACAAGCTCCGCTACAGGAACCACCTGCTTCGCGTTGATCTTGAGAAGTTCCTTGACGCTGACAATGCGTGTGTCTGCCTCGCACCCGGCAAGATTCCCCTCTAGCAAGTCAATCACGGTAGCCTGAATGTTCTCCGAGGCCGTCGCCTCCGCAACGGTTCTGTACATCCTTGCCTCATTGCTCTCCTCGCCCCAAACACTACGGTTCCGCAGCTTTCTAAGAAGGCAACCGTAGTTACGAGCCTGAATCATAGCTCGCATCTCAGCGTCGTTGTAGAACAAGTCCAAGTTCTTGGCTAGGATCTTGTCAGAGATAGAACCAACAGCGCTAATCTTGGCACGCATCAAGTGGTTGGCGTAGATGATAACGTTGGCGCCAGCCTCGTACAGAGCATCCCTGGGTATCTCAGAGTAGGTAGTGGGAACGACAACAAGAGGTGTCTGGGAGTCAAACTCGCGATACTCGCGCAAGAACCTAGTAACCTCATGAGGGGATTTACTCTTGGAGTGGATCATGATAGCGTCGATACCCGCCTCATGGTAGATCTTGGCTCGCTTCAGGGCATCTTGGTGTGCAGCCTCGTAAGACTTGCTTTCCTCTTCCGCATCTGCTTTAGAGACACGGCAGCAGAAGGATTCAATACGAGCAGTGATCATGGGACCTCCCTTTGCCTTTGCATTCACCTCTCTGAAAGCGCGGATGACTTCCGCGAACTCGTGGGGATCAGCCAGGGCCTGTGAAGCAGATGACGCCGCAAGCGAGTTGACCTTTTGGCCTGGGGCTGAAACGGCCTTGTCCTCTATGACAATCATGCCGACGCCGACAAGATTCATGAGTGCGACCAAGGCAGGGATGTCTGCAATATCACCACCACTATCTGCGTCAAAAGCGGCGCAGAGGGAGCGGTTGCTTGTTTTGCGCTTGAGCTCCCCGTCAAGAGCGAGGAGTGATGCCCGCTGGAGAGGGGAGAGCGTCTCACTGTCTGGAATACCTAGGTAGGTAGTCTGACAGAGACCGCTGTACCAGATGCCGTCGAACTTCTGGCCGTTCTTGCCAACGGTTGCTCTGATGATCTCCGTTGAGGTGCCATCATGAGATTCACAGAGGATAATTCTGTTGTTGTTCTGAGCCAGTGCTGAGCGCACAGAAGAGAAGGCAGGTGATGGTGAAGGTTCAATATGAAGGGAGCCCATCTTGGTGATTTGGTAGTCTTTGTACAACTTTGGAATGGGTAGTATGTTTGATTGAGTGAGTAGAGGGTAGTGAACGGTGAAAGTGAATTTATCAAGAATATTGATTTTGTGGTCTAAATCTAGCCAAGAGCCGGCCGTTTTCACCCATTATTATACTTCTTCACTATCTTGACCATAACCTCTGAAACAGTTGGAATCCTTGTCCGCCGTCAGTGGGACATAATCTCATTAGCTACCTTTACTATCAATACTGGTTCTCACTTCCTACTCGAGTCTTGCATCTTGTGAGTTATTGCCTAGTTTGTCTGTTCCCTATTGTCACCTCGCTCACCGTGCTCAGATGGGCAGGGGCACCCAATGCGTCTTCTGTCAGCTTCCCCGAGATATCTTGGTCCGTGATGATGTTACACACCCTCGCTGCTCACCGTATCTGGCTATCACGAACCAGGTAGCGTGCAGAAGAGGTAAATCTGGCAGTCTGTGTGTCTCTTCGCTCTCGGGAAAGATGCCGATGAACCCCACGTAATTACAGATAAGAAAAAGTAACGATTCCGTGTCAGCAATTGCCTCATCTGGGTCTCGTGCCTTGTTTCCGTATTTGCTGTAGAATAGGAACAAGATGCATTATCACGCTGCATGACATCGGCGATCTTGACAAATTAAGCTTTGTGGAGGTGAGGAGCAAGGCCACGTAGTCAATATCCAGAGACAACAACAGGGCCATGGCGTCCCTCGCGAGTCAAGATACAGGAATTTGTGCAGCGGTAGGTATGAGATCGAATTAATCGTGTCCACACTACACCTCAACTCCCCGTCTCAAGACTGAGATTCGTAACTGCAAGGATGAAAAAGGATGTCTCCAGAGCCCCGAAATTCACCTAATCAAGGACTTTGGTGTGTAGATCCCTGCATAAGCGGATCCGAGGTTACATGCACACGGACGGCACCTGATATGGTAAGCGCATTGCGGGAAGAACAAAGCTCAGATCATGAGCGTTAGTCTACCAAGTTATTCACCTAAACATGTTTACTGTGTGGAGATGTGGAGATGCCCCTCCCGGAGACTCCGTCTTTACTAACCCCGGCCCGGGCCGAATCGCCAAGCTGTCTTGTCCATCTTGCAGTGCTCGTGCCAAGCAATTTGCGTCGCACTAATGCTCAGGAACTATTGCGGGTGATCCATCTCGCGTAATGGGACTGTTCCAAGTAGACAGCTATTATCTCTAGTGTTGCAACCTCAGCCGTAAGCTGGCGGGCGGCACGGGATGCACTGAGTCAGGAATGTACGATACGACACTGAAACTTCCTTGCCGCATCGTCTTATCTTACGAAAGTCTTTCAAACAAACAATTGTGATTGAAAAAAGCTTTGTAATGATTGGTAGATCCTCATGTCAGCATGTTGATTGATGATGCCGAATATCCTTTCGTTGCTATTGTCCTTCAACCCGGGATACGCGTAGCCCTGGTCTTGGCTTGCTTGAGGGGAAATACGAACAGATGGAAGCATAGAAGCAGCGATATCGGGTGATTCAAGCCAATACCCTAGGATGGATGAATTGCGGTTGTGAAGCTTAGTACCCTAGAGAGGATTCCCAGCCTCAATTATCTTTTTATGTATAAATTCGCAGAAGTGTATGTGGGTTTCGCATGCCAGTAACAAAGGGAGTGCCAAATACGCCGTCATGCAGATTCTTCCTGTTTTATGTTCTCTTCTTGTGTCAGCACTCGCTGAAGACGTGCCCCCTCAGTTTGATGATGGGCAACTCACTGGTAATGGCTTTGGCATACCTGGTATCAATGCCACCTACGACTATGTCATCGTTGGTGGTGGGACAGCAGGTGCCCTCGCAGCAGCGCGTCTCACCGAGCACAGTAACGCGACTGTTGCTTTGGTCGAAGCAGGAGGATTCTATGAACTGAGTAACGGTAACGTCAGCCAGTTGCCCTTTAGTAAGTCATACAATACGTTTGCGTCTATTAGCCACCCAACTTACTAATATTACTTAGGGATCAATGATTGGAAAGGCTCGGGGGGCGCGTCCAGCTGGCAGCCACTCATTGATTGGGGCTACTTCACTCAACCTCAAAACGTAAGTACCTCCAAGACTTCATCATATCACTCTTGTACTAATCTTCGATAGAACGGCAAGAAGATTCATTATGCCCAGGGCAAAACATTTGGCGGCAGCAGTGCCAGAAACTTGATGATGTTCAATCGCCCTACCAAAGGGGCATACAAGCACTGGGCTGAGAAAGTAGGCGATGATGCCTACACGTGGGAGAACATGCTCAAGTTCAACACAAGAACTATGAAGTTCTCGGACAACAGTCAACATCGTCCTGCGAATGCCACGGCTCTCTATGACACTGCCGCTTTCTCAAAGGAAGGGGGTCCTCTACACCTCACCTTTCCAGGATACGTCTTCCCAGCGTCATGGGACGCCATCAAGGCCTTTGAAGCACTTGGATTCGAAGAGATCCCAAGCTTCACTGCTGGTGTCTTGCAAGGTTGGGGCTGGTGGCAGTTCTCCATCAATCCTGAGACCGGTCTCCGAGATTCATCAGAGAGTTCATTTTTGCAGCAAAGCCTTGGCCGGCCTGGTTTGACAACATACATCAACACCATGGCTCGCAAGATTCTTTTCTCTGGGAAAAAGGCCGTTGGTGTCACTGTCGATAACTATGGCCAGCAATCTTTCAATCTGACTGCCCGAAAGGAAGTCATCGTTGCTGCCGGGCTCTGGAGCAGCCCTCAATTACTCATGGTCTCTGGCATAGGCCCTGAAGAGACGCTCAAAAGGTTTGACATCCCAGTCCTATCAAACCTAGCGGGAGTCGGCCAAGGCACACATGATTCAGCTGCTGTTCATGGGCCTATCTGGGAGATTGAAGGCATTTCAACAGGCGGTTGGAAGCAGCGCTCCAAGATGAAAGAAGCCATCACTGAATTCAATCAACACAAGAAGGGTCCTTTGACCAATGGTGGCGTTGATGTCGGGGCATTTGAGAAGATCCCATTGGCAAATCTTAGCAAGAAGGCCCAAAAGGATCTCGCCCAGTACCCTGACGACTGGCCTGAGGTAGAGTTCATCATGCAGATGGTTGACCCTCCAGCGGGAGCAACTGGCAAGAACTACGCCGCCATGACTATAAGAATGGTTGGGACAGTCAGTCGTGGCAACATGACCATATCATCTGCAAGCAATCTCGACCCTCCTGTGATTGATCCGAACTGGCTACGAGCAGATACAGACAAAGAGGTCGCTCTGTATGCCCTCCGAAGAGCCCGTCAGCTTTGGGAGCATATTCCTTCCAAGGTCGGTAAGGAGATATACCCTGGCGCCAATATCACCAGTGACGAACAATTGCTGGATCTCACATACGACAACCTCGACCCGACGCATCATGGCACCGCTTCTTGTAAGTTTGCGTTTTTATCCTACGAATATGAGCTCGTTCTAATTCATCACAGGCAGCATGGGCAAAGCAGGTGACCCATCAGCAGTGGTTGACTCTAAAGGCCGCGTTTTTGGCATACAGAATTTGCGTGTCATCGATTCTTCTACAATGCCACTGACACCGCCTGGACATACAATGGGTCCAACATATGGTAATGCTGAGAAATTGGTACAAGATATCTTGAATGCCTACCATGGTTTGGAGTAGTTGCCATCGATCTGGGCGCGTAGTATAATAGTAGAGAGATTTTTGGCTATCGATACTCATAAACTATGGCCTTAGTTCAGGTTTAGCAGTTTTATTTGGACATTACCTGAATGAACAACGATTCATCAACGTGTTAATGGAGTCTTATTAGCTGCCTGCAGTTATCTAGGGTTAAATGCCAACGGTCTACTAAATCTGCGAAATATTACAGATACCCCAATTTACAGACTTATGGAACGATGCATTATGCCTGAATCACGACCATTATTCCGCCCCGTAAGCTGCCATATTCTGGTCAGACTGTAACGTACTTGGCGATATCGGAGAAGTCTTGGTTCTATAATTAGCTGAGGGTACGAGGCCCGATGACTGGGCGTGCACCATTGACGGCCATGTAAAGTTCCTCACATGTACACCGCCATTCATACTCCACAGGATTGCAACATGTCAGTGCCGGTGTGTGTTGATGTGACAAGAGACAACGTCTGCACCATTTCTGGAGGGTGTGCTACGAGTGGGCCTTTACGCTGATCAATTCGGAGCTGCTTATCACCCCGAAGCCGGCTAGAAGCGCGCTCAGTGTCCTCTGCGGTGGCACTTGGAAGCCAATGCTACATTTCTCCCCACTTACGAAAGCAAAACACCTCTACATTGTTTTCTTTTCTGCTTTGTAAAGCCACCTTTAGCTTGACCTCGTCACAGATATCGCAACAAATTGGCCACTGCTCATGGCGGAAACAGAGAAATACAACCGGTCTCAAGATGGGCCTATCCTGCAAAGCAGTTTTCAGCAGGATGAGAACTCAGCCGAACAAGCTTCTGAGTCAACTACCCAGACCGATTCAGACCAACCCATCGGTGATGATCATGAAAAGAAACTCGGCGTGCTCTGGGGCTCAGCACTCATGCAGCTCCCACTCTGGGGTAAGCAAACTACGGCTTAGCATTCAAGCCTTAACTAATAATACCATTCCAGGCTTCAATCTGAGTTACGGTATTCTTGAAGAATACTGGACAAGCAACTGGACCCTCGATGGCGATCTCTCCATCACTGGCACAGTCGGCACTACCTCCAACGGAGTCATGTATATCTCCATGCCGTTCTTGTTTGCCATATTCACCCGCTACTGGGCTCATCACCGGCTCAAAGCAGAGCTTGTAGGCCTTATCATAGCATTTCTCGGGTTCATTCTCTCGTCTTTCAGTACCCATGTTTGGCATCTCATGGTGACACAAGGCGTCATGGCTGCTTTCGGATGTACTCTCGTGTATAGTCCAGCAACATGTTCTCTCGGGGAGTGGTATGCCACTGGTAATCGAGCCATTGCCTATGGTATCATTCTCTCGTGTAGGAATATTGTTGGCTCGGTCTGTCCTTTTCTGCTGCGGTATCTTCTTGACCAATACGGCTTTCGATGGACCATACGGATATGGGCGTTCATTCTGGCTGGGTCAGGTCTTCTGTCTATCCTTCTCGTCCCAATGCATCCTTCCAAGATAGTGGCACGAGAGGGGAAGCCTCCTCGCATACCATGGACATTCCTGAAACACCGTGGTATTTACACGTACTTCGTTGCAGTCATGGTTCAAAGCTCGGGATACTGTCTACCACAGACGTATCTCCCAACATTTGCAAGAGAGTTCAACGGCGCCAGTCAAGCCATTTCCACTCTCTTGCTTACGTTGCACAACATTCCGGGCATCCTCTCGTGCTTCTTCTTTGGTTGGCTCACTGACAATAAGTACCATCAATTCTCAGCCACTACTATCACTTGTCTCTCGGCCTTCGCATCATCAGCGTCTGTCCTTTTACTATGGGGACTGTCAGTAGACGGGAGTCCCGCCCTTACACTTGTATTTGCTATTGTCTTTGGCTTCTTTGCCGGTGGTTACAGTGCCACCTGGGGAGGCATTACTAAGGAACTAGAGAGCGAAGCAGAGGAGCGTGATGAGACTATTGACTCCAGTCTTACATATGGACTTCTCAATGGAGCTCGAGGTATTGGGTTCGTCAGTGGTGGCCTTGTAAGTATCCCATTGCTGAGCGCTGGAGACACGGGCTGGGGAGGAAGGTTTGGCTATGGAACCAAGTATGGTCCACTCATGGTATTCACTGGTACTGCAGTTGCTTTTGGTGGCCTGGGGTTGATTCGGGCTACAAGAGCAAGGCCACACAAGTCTCCAATATCAGGCTGAGTCTATGATTGCAAGAGACTAATGTTAGAGTATGGAAATGTATCTTAACTATCTAGTAGCTTGACTAACCTACTGGAGGTTGCTGAACCGGGCTGCCTCAACTATAGGTAGTTTTATGGTGAAGGACCTAGCCTAGCCTGTTGCTACTGCTCTGGAGAGCATTTGATTCCAATAAAGCATAATATCTTCTGTACGCCTTTACTAAACATAAGGTCCTTTGGCTCTCTAGCTTGGTAAGACCCTCGTGCATTCACACTTTCTCACGAACAACCTCTTGGAGTTTGATAGGCAGTCCACCCTTCTCCCATAGGAAGAAGATCTTCTGATCGTACCAGTCTTTTTCGGTCGGTACAGCCTCGAGGTCAAACTTCCAGAGCATGCGAGCCAACAAGAGTCGCATCTCGGTATACGCCAGACTGTTTCCCACTGTTAGCTGTGCCGTATATCAGTGGAAGTGTATCACTTACTTCTTGCCAATGCAGTCACGGGGTCCTAGTGAGAATGGCGATAGAATAGGCCGGTTGTCGCTCGCATATCGAGGATCATCCAGCCAGCGTTCTGGAACAAACTTCTTGGGGTCTCTGAAGTTCAGCTCTGAGTAATATGCAGGCCAGTGAGGCATTGAAACCGCAGTCTGTATGTAAGAGTCAGAGTTTTGTGAATGTAACTGACTGGAAGCTATGAGTGCGACTTACATTCTCAGGAATCCAATAACCGTCGATGAACTCGCCACCGGCAGGAGAAAGTCTTGACAGTCCAACAGCAACTGGCGGGTCTAATAGAACGATCAGTATACAATGCAGTGCAAACATCCTGAGGGTAGGGAGCCTTACACATGCGAAAGCCTTCATTGAAGACAGCCAGCATGTACTTCAGTTGGTCCACCTTGGCAACAGTGATCTCTTCCTCTGAGCTAAAGGCAGAGCGTATCTCATTTGTCAACTTCTCAAGTTTGTCAGGGTTCTTGAGAAGGAAATAGGTGGTTCCACTGAGAAGAGTAGCTGTTGTCTCGCTACCAGCAATGATCATGACGCCCGAGTTCTCGATGATTTCAAGCTGCGACATACCCTTCTCATCGTTATGACGAAGGACATAGGACATAAAGTCCTGGCTTTCAGTGTCCTTGGATTCAATACGGGCGAGGGCCGAGTGCTCTGCAAACTGCATATGCTCTTCATAGCTCTTCCTCAAGCTTGGAGGACTCAACAGGGAGATCCAATTCTGAAGTCCGAGGCGCACGCAGATCTGAGTATATGAGAGAACCTTGAGGCCCTTGAAGACTCTGCTGACCCAAGGATGATACTTTCCATTCTCGAGACATCCGAATGGCTGACCGAGAGCAAGGTGACCGATGAGATCAAAAGACGCAAAGTTATACCAAGCTACAATGTCGATTTCCTCTCCTCGTTGTGCTCGCTCTGTGAGGCCTTTTATGAACAGCTCGACGTAGTGATCCACTACATCGCCTTGACCACGAAGTGCCTTGGACGAAAAGGCATGTGCGAGTAGGCGGCGCATACGTCTGTGGTCTTCCTGATCGGAACGAACGATGCTAGAGCAGGGGCGTTTCTGACGATACATACGAAAGTCTTTCTCAAATGATTTATGTCCAGCCGCTTTGTGGCCGTAGATTTTCTTTGAAGCTTCCGCAGTGATGAAGGAGACATCTTTGGGCGTGAATCTGACAGCTGGTCCGTATTGTTCGTGCAGCTTTGCGAGGTGGAAGACCCAGTCGCCTTTGCTGAGATAGTAGAGATAGGGGATCTGAGTTATGGCATATAGCTTCGGTCCGGGGACTTTGGCGAGTGGGTGAAAGAAAGCGTAGTACATAGAACTAACGACGAGGTAAAGAAGCTTTGCGATATGATTAGAAGAATGAAGAGAGCTCTGTGGTGCTTGGACTTACGAGAGAAATACCCAACAGAGCAAACACGGAGCCGAGGCTAAGCTGGCCCAGTGCGTCTGTATGTAGTATACCCATACTGACGCGTTGGGGGAAGAGCAGTGCAGAATAGCTAAGATGGCTGACTTGATGCTTGAGAAGTGGTATTTGTCTTTGTAGATTCTGAGTTACATAGGCAGAATTGTTCCTTCATTTATAACCCTCTTTCAAAGAGACTAGAGGCAACATCAAAGCGCTCAGCGTGCAAACCTGTTTGATGCACGTCGATCATTCATCTTTTTCACATACATCCGCATCGGCATACGACGTCGGGATCAACCGAAATTCTGTCCGCAACCAATCGAAGCGAACATCATGTCAGTAGCCATCTCCATCACCGTGTTAATGCCTGTTGAGTGCCGAGTCAAAATGAAGAGGTATCCACTGATCCGCGTTCCACTGCCCTCGTGTTCAACATGATGTTATTTTAATGTCCGCGGGGTTTGTGAAAGTGCTAGCTAACAGCGAAGCTCGGGGTTTCGGGCTTGATAAGCTTCTTGCTTTTGTTTGCAAATCCCGTACGCTCAGGCATTGATGATCATCATTCTGTATTTTGGCTGAGATGAAGCAAATTTTTATCTGCCGAAGCAGGATTCACATCCTAGCAAAAGAATTGCTTATGGATGACATGATCAATAATCACCCTGTTAGGGTAAGCACTAGATGAAAAGTACCGATTGGCTTGATAAGCCTTATCTATCGACTTGAGTCTTCAGAGTATATACAGAGGTTAGAGATGCATAGAAGCGACACTTTATTCCGCGTGCAATTAGGGCTGATGTTACATATTGCCGTCGCTTGCAAACTCTGCATCACCCAACGAGACCAACAACCTCGTCATCTTCTAAGCCCATCAACATAACGTCGCTTAAATTAAAAAGTTCCGTGCCGCAGTATCCGAGAGAGGTGGCATAGCTGAACCTTGTAACGGGGAACAATATGCTGGAATGAAATCAAGAAACGCCAACAACACGCTTCAAAGTCTTGGATACAACAGCGGATTATCAGCTATCAAAAAGCTTTATTACCTGTAACTAGTTCATAAGAGATCTCCCATTCGTAAGAAGATAATTTCCAGACCTGAACAGAGATAACTGCGGTTAGAGTTGCTGGAGAACTATCTCCCGTGGGTATGTTAAAATGACCTCTCACTGCAGCCAAGCAAGAAAAGGCAAGAATGACATCAGTTGTGGCTTTTACTCTGCAATGGTTCGCGACGCTCGAGAAGCTCATGCACTTGGCCCGAGACTTGGCCTGAATCATTTCTGTGACAACAATCGCAGTCAAAATCCCGAGACATATGTGACACTGGAAACCACCATGACGAGATACTTATTAGAAAATTATCTATGAGCACGTCACCAATGGCCTGAGACCCCGCAATGATCGCCTCTATGACGGTAGTACCCGTGCCCAGCTGCCGAGGAAGCCGGACTTAGACACGGCTCCGGTCCACCATATGGGGTTCCCACCGAACTAGCCACTCGCCTTAGAAACCATCTTTTGGAGTGGAAAGCTCGATTTTACAAATGCATTCACATGCTTCTCATGGGCGTTTCCGTGGAATTATTGAACTGTACATGGTCTTTATCTTGGGTAAAATCAGATTTGTGAAACCCCATGGCGGCTATATACGGGCGAGATTGAGAAACTAGGTAGAGCAGCTTATACAGCACAGGAAGACTGTTATGACCACCCCTCAGACATCATTCTTCCCCTTTCTCAATGTGACTCGCACTGAGAGCTTTGCGCTCACGAAGACTACTCTCATCAAATCCACGGTATTTCTCCTCGCACTTCTTAGTGATGGCCTGCGTACCCGTCAGAAGCTCGTCGCCGTCGAAAATCTGACCAATCTCCTCAAGACCCTTGCCCTTTGTTTCAGGCAGATACCACCAAGCAAATACGCATTCAACGCCGAGAACAGCGCATGCAAAGATGTAGTAACGCCAGCCGATGCGGTCCAAGGCAACGGGGTTGACGTAGCCTGTGAAGAAACTAGCCGAGTAGCCACAGAACTGGAAGATCATAGCTGTCTTCGAGCGCAACGAGTAGAGAGAACACTCAACGACGTAAGGCACTGTTGAGATGGCAAATGGTTGGTAGCCAACCTGGAACAGAAAGATCATGGCAACGACAGAAAGCGCCAGAGGACGGTCGGAAAAGTGACGTTCCTCGTTGAGGGCTGAACAGATAGTCCATACTATGAAGACAACCAACATGGTAGTAATTCCAAAGGTGATCAGACCGCGTCGGCCGACTCGATCAATAAGCATAGCAAAGAAAACAGAGCAACACAGCTGCCAAACAGCAGCAATTGCATTGATGAGAAGTTGCGTGTTGGCATTGGTCACGCCAATGCTGTTCAAGATCTTGGTCAGGTAATAGCCGGTCAAACCCAGGCCCGACAACTGAGCAGCGAAACCCATGAAAAGTAAGATCCAGAGGCGCTTACGGTTACCACTTGTGCGGATAAATTCGGACCACTGGATTGCCTTGTGCTTCTTTTCCTCTTCCAGGGTTGCTTCGATCTCAAGTAACTCGAAGCGCACTAGACGAGAGTCGTGGTCGCCACAGGAGTGATACTGAGAAAGGACACTCAAAGCTTCATCTCTGCGATCCTTGTACACAAGCCAGCGTGGAGACTCGGGGACCCAAATGCTAAGAATCAGCTGCAGAATGGCTGGAGCGCCCTGCAAGAGACTGGGCAGCCTCCAGCTCCAGGAAGAGTTCATCTTGAACGTGCCAAACGTTGTCCAAGCAGCGACGAGATAGCCCTGGTAGGTATAGCATGTCAGTATCGTTTCTGGCCAGTGCCTACGCATCAATCCTACCGCAAGAGGTGAGAACTTACAACAACCCACTGTGTCATGTATAGAGACACCATTTTGCCGCGATGAGTCGGGTACGCCACTTCTGTCATCAACTGAGGAGCGGCCACGGCGACAACGCCGGTTCCCAAGCCAATGATGATTCGGCCGGCAATAAACATGCCCAGATTCTGGGCGCCCCCCTGAAGGGCAGAACCGATAATGATCAAGAAAGTACCGAGCGTGATTGGTTTCTTCCGCCCGAAAATCTCGCACAGCTGAGAGGAAAAGAGGGCTGATACAAGAACACCGATATTGATCGCATTGACGAGAGTTCCGAGGTTCGCACCTGTCTATCGGCCCACATGTTAGCGCCTTGAACAAGAAGATTCTATCACTTCCCCAGAGAAACGTACTGGGTCGCCAAATGCTTCCCGCCAGAGAGGCAGAGACTGCATGCCGTTCAACATGCTGCCGTCAAACCCACAAGTAAACTGCGCCAAGAAGGCACTGAGAAGAAGTAAATTTAGCTTGCGAAGGTTGGGATACTGGAACCACCATTTGTCCAGTTTAGGGATGACATCGGCAAGGACAAGGCCTTCGAATTCTTCCACGTCAGCCATTTCTCTTTTGGCGTCGTTCATGTTGATGAAGTGGAATAGAAGCTGTTGGCAAGATCGAAATGGAACTTGTAAGGGTCGATAAATGACAACTCTGTTACTGACTCATGCTTGTTCCTTCGTGGATGCAGATCGCCAATATATAAAATCGGCAATTACAGACATTCCAGCCCTGGGGCATTTCGGAATCAGCTCCGCCTTTGACTTTGGTAGGATGCGGGGAAACCTGGGGGCGTTGGGACTTGCACTAGTGGTAGAGCGTCGGAGAAAGTGTCGGAGCAGTTCCCATTGCCACGGACATCATCTGCTCCTAATCCTAATTAAAGCTTCTGTCGGGCCATACTTAGGAAGAGCTGGACCTGTCGCTTCATGACTCGAAGTCCTAGGTTTTCCGCCACTGTTATTGGATTGTTTTGTGAAGCCTACAACACAAAGCGGTTACCAATAGAGCCAGAGACACATATGCAGTAACATCTACCTCTAAGACCGTTGACAATGTTGGCTATACTGGCAATGACGCCTCTCCTAGAGTGCTGGTGACTTTTAACATGGGACAAAATACAGAAAACTGCTAACTTGAGACCACGAAAAGCCCAGCCGTCATGCCGGATAGGTTATACGGTTAGTTGAGGTTTCTCAGAACATCATTTGCTTTCGTGATGCGGCCCAAGTTTCGGAATTCATGGTAAATATGGCCGTCGTTGATCACATGACAGTTCCGTATAGAATAGCGTGCATGAGTTGATTAAGAGGCATACGCTGGTCCTTCTTGGAGCATTGCATCTCTTACTTGTTCCCCGGAGTTGGATTGGGTATTCGAGGATGCATGACAAATGTTTCCAGATGGCATATGAATACGTTGTATACTCGGTAGCTTAGAATCACTAAGCGAGTTATGAAAGACATCATAGATACATATCGGGTTAAAAATAAAATTCATTATTCACCACTATCGTGAGTAGACAATCGGATCTAGGGAGGGGTCGTGACGCCAGAACACCTTCTTTACACTGCCATGTTCATCGACACCAAACTCCACCTTCCAGAACGTAGGATCATTGTCATTTCCCAATACCCATCTGCCGCGGCGCGACAAGTCGTTCCGTGGTTGCAGCCACGTAAAGGTATTGTCATCATAATGCGTCAGCTTGTACCTTTCCGAATCCAGTCCCTGGAATGCCCAAAACAGCACTCCCTCTTCCACAGCAACCACGACGCTGAATACACGGCTCTCATCGACATATTTTCCTATGTAAGACTCCAATGTTTTGTGAGGTTTGATGATTTGTGGTCGGCCCTGCACAAGACCTTGGGTGATTCTGTCATACCATCCCAAGTTGATGGTGATAGACGTCTTTGCGTATGCAATAAAGTCGGTACGATCCTTTATCGGAACATCGATTATTTCTTCAAGTACCATTTGTGACACCCAATCAGGTACATCAGTAAGTGAGAGGCTGTTGCTCATGACCAACACAACGCTTTCCGTACGGGGAATCAGAATAACACTCGCAAGAGCGCCTGGGAGCGTGCCTTGATGGTATAATATCAGTTCGTGAGCTACTCCTTCCCGGATAACAGGCATTCCATGTGGCATTAACCGACCGTTCAGGCCAATATGTCCCAAGGTGTTAGGCAGTTGCACACGGGCCCATCCCATTCCGTAAGACACTTCTCCCCTCTCAGTCGAGAGCATTGTCGCGTGAGGAGACATGATCTTCGATACCTGCTTCAGAGGGGAGCCTGGTGTCGAGGTTTGGCCTGTCTGACACTCATGGTTGAAACTCTGGATGAAACAAGTGTAGAGTTTGATCAGCTCAGCAGCGGAAGACCAGAGTCCACCGGAGCCGCAGCCGATACCATCCTCACCAAGCTTGGGTCCCGGTATGCACCATGGCGTGCCGTTATCCAAGGCGTTGTAAGACTTTGTCACATTATCTGTGTCGCTGGGCGGGGGTTTCATAAAGGTCCTTCGCAAGCCGAGCTCAGCGAAGACCTGCTGCTGGAGGAAGTCATTGAGCGACGTGCCGCTGAGGCTCTTGAAGCTCTCGTCACAAGCGTCATAAGCAGTGCTATTGTACGCAAATGAACCGAGGTGCGCGGGGACCAGAGTCTGGTGATTGACCACCCGCATGCAGTCGTCTTTGCCAATCAAGATATTGCCCTCACAACCACCAACCAGATTTCCGCATGATGACATTCCACTACGGTGGCTGTATATGTCGGCTAGTGTTGTGTTATTATACAGATGAGTGTCGTTTGGATGGAAAGAGGGCGTTGCGTCTTTGACAAGCATCTCCCATGACGCAATGCCTGCGTCGACCAATATCCCCATGGCCGCGGCTGACACGCCTTTGGCGAGCGAACATACGGGAAATATTGTTTGTTCTGTGATAGGAAGTCCGTTCTGAAGGTTTCTGAAGCCGTAATTTGCATGATAGACCGGCTGATTCTTGGTCGCGACTGAGAGACTCAAGCCTGGCGTGCCACCAAGCTTCATTAAATCTTGAATAGCAGGGCCAAAATCATCCAGCCTACGGGATAAGTCATCCATGACGCTTGTATGTGTTATAATATCTTCAATGCAACGAATCTGTATCAGCAACTGGAACTCTTTATCATAAGTTTATTGTACCTCGGTGGGAGGATTTCGGGGTCAGTCCGACAGCTTAGCCGATGGAGGCTAGTTGCAAAAGCCTGGACACAGAGGGTAGACCCCGCTTTCCGTCTATAACTTGACTAAATTATCGTGTTTATTGTTTTCCAGGAAGGCTGTTACAGTTCATGCTTTCTACATATCTTCTATTTATTAGAGAATCTCTATCCTAAATCAAATGTAATCTATTATATTAATCCGAGGGTCTCTGAATTTAGTTTCTTAGTGTGAGCTTATTTTTTAATCAGAACACCCCAAACCCTGGGCAGGAAGTTATACGCATCCTGAGGTTGTTCGATATCTTCAGGGTTCTCCCACTCTCCAGCGGCCAAAATGGCCGACTTGATGTCTCTCGTAACACAGCAACCAATAAATCCCGCCCAAAGAGGGTTTAGGCACGCTATCGATGTATTAGCACAACTAATCGGCCGACATACCTGAAAGCAATGGGTACAGGGAACTTATGTACTTTTGGGGGGGCAATATACTGCCGAGACCTACCTTGGATCAAGCCCATGAGTGTATCTTTGCTCTTCCCATGTTCCCAAAATATAAAACATCCTCCTGGCTTTAACAAATTGTACGCTTCCTTTGCTGCACTTTTGGCATCTTCTACCGCACACAAGACCTGAATACTAAGCACTGTATCCATACAGCCCTCAGTAATTCCTTCGCGTCTCAGAATGTCGCTGTCTTCGAGACCGCAGGTAACCAATTTGTACTTCTCTGTAAGCCCATGTTTTTCAACTTTAGACGCCAGAGTATGTTCGTAGTTCGCGTTAGGCTCGATAGCGTATATGAAATCGACCTTCGACTGGTTAAACCGTTGGATTTGGTTACCTGGCCCAGGGCCAAGCTCAAGAACCTTGCCATGGGCTGAAGAAAGCAAGGTAGGAACCACGGTGGTATTCTCGAAGGCGATAAAACCCTCAGCTATCCAATGTCAATGAATAAGTCCAATAGGCACCCAAGTTAATTGACTAACAAAGTGGGATAAAGACATTCGCTGCAGCTTGGTCCCTTATGTTCTGAAATCTAGCAAGAGAAGATATGCCATTCTTTCTGAAAGCCTGTATTACGATATTATAGTGCACTATTTATCGTGTCAATATACTGTTTCAAGAAAGAGGGACAAATTGTAAGACCTTTAATAGATATCCAGATAAATCCAAGAGGCCTGGAAATGGCATGAAAGGTGTTCAAAAAGTCCATATCAGAATACCTCAAGCAATATACCTATAGCTGTAAGATTGGTAATTGTAAAAATGAAACTCAGAGGGGTAAATAGGTGTTTCGGCTGACAGAGAGCACGTGAGCAATCACGTCAGAAGGAGTTAAATCCTTATCGGAGAAGATAAGCTGTTAGACCTTGCCCCATGTTCCTGGACTCAGTATAAGATAGAGGCGAAAGTAATAATCTATAAAAATACTATAAAATAGCTTATTTTGTTAACCAACTTTTAAAAAATAATATGTAGAGAACTAAGGGATAAAATTGCTTTATATAAAGACAGGTAAAAAAACGTCTTATAGCTATCCCTTAGCGAGGGTTAGTTGGACCAAGAGACTGGGGCCTGTTATAAAGCCTAGCAAGGTCCTTTGAGCTTGCGCTGTACAGTAAGCATAAACGATATTGTCGCTTTTAATATCTTGGTATTCAGTCATTCGATCAAGTTTCCACTTAACGGGAGAGGTATAAATAATCGTTTTTCTACAAACGGTAATAAAGATAACTAATAACATTCTATTAGCATCTTCGGAGCACGAGAGGGGGAAAACAAGCAATATTAAGTAGAGAATTTTAAGCTTATTTATATTATTAACATAAAATTTAATATAAGTATCTCTTTAGTATCTTTCAGTCCAGTTATTATGAGGAGAGGGAGAAGTCCCAGACATTGGCGAGAGTCCCTCATGATAGTCATGCATATTTCCCTCCCCCGCCAATTCAGCAGGTGTGTTACCCTCACCAGAATGAGCAACGTGGAATTCATTCTTGGGGCTCATTCTGGAGTGTATGTCAGGCGATCGTGTCTCACTTGTCAGCTCAGACGGGGGATGTGCAGGCCACGTATGTCCTCCGCCGTAAGACGGAGCTATCCCTGCGAGGGGTGACACCTGGTTATGTACATCCCAGCCACCAGCCGCCGGTGCTCCAGTCATGGTCATATCATTCCGAGGTGGTGGCGCCGCCACGCCGTGACTTTGGCTGTAGTGCTTCCGACGACGGTAGATGAGAACACCGCATCCTCCCAGAGCAAGGATAAACGCCACAGCGCTTCCCACTGCGATCCCTGCTATGGCTCCAGTGCCGAGTCCTGAAGAGGGTTTGCTGGTGTGAGTCACGGGCGCTGCCTTTTTGGTGCTTGTCTCAGTTGCACGGGTCGCTGTCCTTGTCCCCGACGCTGCTGTGCGTTCCATCTGCACAGCCAAGTCTGGAGCGTCAAATCCGCTGACGGGCGTTGTCTTTGTGGCACCGCCAGTACTGCTGCCGCCAACAGCCGTTCGAATGTCGATGGGCACAATGTACGTTGTCAGACTGGGCTGGTATAACGCCCAGATTGCATCTTCCTTGTTCTGCTTGCCCAGATTCATGTTGTGCGCGCCTTGAATGGTCGGCACGTCGCAGACTTTCTGAGTAGCGTTGGAGTAAGTGCCACCAATTACGAGCATTTGAGCGTTGTCAATCACGTTGCAGCTCATCATGCTCTTTGGATATGAACCGGTGCCGTTGCGGTAGGTTGGGTACGGACCCCGAATCCACTGGAAGCTTGGTATTGTGAGGATGTAGATATCATCGAAGCCTGTTGTATCTGGTTCAAACCCGCCGCCTCCGTAGATGTAACTGTGATAGACTTATTAGCCACGGAATACTAAGGCATTGCCATTTGTACTTACATGTTGTAGCTTGAACGATCTTTGGCCCATGTCGCGCCACCACAAAAGCGACGTCTGTTACCGGGAGTGTTGCCGGATGTTTTTTGAGTATACCACTTCGCATTCGCGACATCGTATAAGAAGATTTCGTCCAAGGGCTGCGGTGTCAAGGTTCCATTCCCATACAAGTCTTGGGCTCCACCAAAATACACCAGCATACCGCCATCTCCAACTGGGAGGTATACCATGGTTCCCTCTGCTCGTCCTGTATCATCTGGCCCCGTGTCGTTACTCCAGGTATTCGAATCCATTTCATACTTGATCAATCCATTCGAAGCTACAGGCGGGCCTGACCAGCCTTGAACAGATGCATTGCTTAGCCAGCCGCCATAGAAGTACGCTTCTCCTCTCGACGGGATTGAAACGCCAGCTCCATAGCTGGCCGCTTGAACTTCCTGTGGGGGGGATCCGAACGACAACCACTCGTTGTAGAGAATGTCGTAGCTGTAGAAATTGAACGGCTGAGGGGATGCGCCTTGGTATTCCCCGCCGTATAAATAAAGTCTCTTGTTGATTGAGTCTTCCCATAACATGCCGCCATTGACGCTTGGAATCGTGTCGTTCTTGGAAAGGTTGGCATAGAATGGGGGCATTCCTCCGCTGGATACGGCGTCGAGGTCATTGTATGAAAAGAAGGTGTCTGTGGTTATGTTAATATAATTTAAGTATTACCCAGGTGATTGATACTGACTGCTCTGGTTACTTGTCGCTGCTCCTCCATAGTTGATCAAACCCCCATCAATGTACAGCCTGCGATCAACTACGGCTGATTGGTGACCCCACCTCCGACAAAAGTTCTTGACTGGATCATTTTGTCCAAAGGAATCATTGGCATGGAGCCAAAGGAGGAGGAGGAATGGACCTATCCATGAGAGCTTTGATGGAGCATCCATGGTAGTATCACTAATAAACAAGGCCCGATGATTGCGTCTCAAACAATTGCAACGTTGACCCAGGCTCAAATGATGATCTCAAGTTGGTAATTCAGGCACAAGAGAAGAGAGCTATAAGTAGTGTATGTAGTAGGGTTGCAGGCAAACCCCTGCGTTGAGCAGACTTGACCCTGGAAGGGGACCGGGTATAACGGATGCATTCACAATGGAGAAGGTGAATGTGATGGCCAGCTGGAAAAAGGAAGCATACCACACCTGAGCGACGCAGTCCCATTAGTGCTGACGCAAGATGCATTGGCGTTTTGTCTTATCACAAACGAGGCTCCCAGGGTTTTAAGCTTCAATTGCGGCGGAGGGTACCTAATACTTGTGTTAATTGATACTACCTTCAAAGTCGCTGGTGTTGCCTGCACTAGTAAGGTATTATTATTACTGTGAATCAAGATTGCAATAAACGCTCAGAAGATAGCAGCCTTGGTTATGAGGATACAAAACGGTGGTGAAATTCAACCTGGCAATTGCCATGTCGGGCTGAGACCTTCCTGCAAGGTCTGACTCTGGATCAGTCCTGGATTTAATAGTGCAGAAAAGTGGCGTCAAGCTGAACAACCATTAACACAATCACACTTTTGTGAGACAATTCAACAAGTCTTGATCATCCCACTGGCACCATACAAGCCATCTAACGATGTCACTGCATGTAAGGACTCAACTTTAGGGCAAGAAAGACAGAAGAGCAAATCAACTCATTCACTGATGAGACGGATGCGCTATTGGTTACAGCTAAAGCTTATACCCATTGCCGTATCAGTCTCCAATGTACGAGCGACTCAGCATACTAACGCGTTCTGATGGAAGAAACGTCTGTTCTGAGAGATCGTAGAAGTCGAGGCAATTCCCTGTGATATTCATATCCGTCCCAACCACTTCTCCCATGTCATTACCCGTCTTTGCTGGCGCGACAAATATTGAGTCGTGAGTTGCGCTACCCAGCTGAAATGACATTGGAAGTGGGGGGAAAGCTAGAGAAATGCTCTCGGGCGACTCCGTCTGAGTGCCATTGATCCCAATTTCTCCATCTAATGTGCCTGGGACTGTTGCTTCAGTTGAAGTGCTCATCCTTTGAAGCCCTGTGCTACGAAAGTTGACATGCGCACTCCTCGACGATGCAACACCATCCTGCTTCTCGGAAAACGCTTCCCGGATATCAACCGCCCCGGAGCCTTCGATACGAGCCTTCTTGAGGCGCGAGCAGAATTTAGAAGCCAAGTTTGCTCGCGCTGGAGGCTGGTCCCCATTCCACCTACGAGATATCTCCTCAAGGCTCGATATGACCGAGTCAAAGGACGAAGTGAGAGTGGACTGATAGTATGCGGCATGCGTCAGTAGCATCTTACCGCACACAAAAAGACAGAAAGAAAACTGCGGACTGATAAGTACATGTGAGTGACCGAGGAATTGCTCTGCGATTGTGGCAACCTCGTCAGCCGCGACCTGACAAGTCTCTGCACTAGAAGCAGAAGGCAGTCTGACAGGAAGAGACTGCCATTCTGCTGGTGGATATGCTAGGCCTTGGTGTAGGAGGACAACGGCAGTATTGTGTGCTATATGCGCAAGGACTAGATTGGGATCCAAGTTGCCGTCATTGTTGAATTGGCAAGCCTTGCGCCATTTCTCGGGGAGAAAGAACTTCCACCTAGTCTGATCAGCTCAACCTCTTCAATGCTTATATACGTGAAGGGGATATATACTGTACGAGCCGCAAGTCCAACTGCTTAAATCTCATAAGCCACCTCTGAACTTCGTGGACCTCCTTGAAATCAACTCGGTATTGGAGAAAGAAGGACGTGACAAGGCTTAAACTCTCTGTTGCCTCTATGCAAAAGGCAAAGCCACCGAGAGAAGCCTGGCCATCTTCAGTATCGCGAGTGGCTGGCAAATAATCTTTCTCGCGGTCGTGGGACCGAGTTGAGATTCCAAAGTACGGAGTAGGAGTCTGGCTTGGTTCCCCAGTCTCCCATATGGCGCCCTCGCAAGGCAGCCTCCTCGTGACATCAGCACTCGTCAATGAGAGGTTCCAGCCAGTACAGATACTGCAGAAGCGGTCCATGAGAAAGACATTCCAGAAGATGCGGCGCCGCTCTTCTACTTCGGCCCATGTTGACGCTGGGGGGAGAAACGCTACCCTCTCGATTAGAGCCTTTGACCTGGACTGATGTGACTGGGTCTCCTCCTCCTCAGTGCTGAGACGCAGTTGCTCCACTGTCCTCGACATGCTGCCGACTATAGACCACGCCGAGGGACCTCTGCCGCTACCAATTATGTCAAAGGCACAAATAGTCATTGCTTGCAAGTTCTCGACAGAAAAGGACTCCATACTCGCAAGTATGACTGTCTGGCGGCAGCTAGTGGAATACTGAGCTCGAAGTTCTGGAGCGTTCTGTAGCCTTGGATCATCTGAGAATCGTATACAGAGAGACACTATAGCGTGTAGTATTGTTGATACTTGCGCTCTTCCCGAAGGATTAGAGAGCAGGCCTCGAAATGTCGGCTCATGTAACATGGGTATCCAAGGGTGTATCTGATTGAAGTATATGTTGACCATGGAGTCTACTAGATCGTCCGGAGGGAGGGTACCCAGGCTAACCTGGTGCTGAAGACCGACGGTATTTTTTGGCGGGTGTGTATTCGTTGCATCGAATGTGCTTCCTGGTTGAAGTCCTTCCACCACCGAATCAACTTGTGTACCGATTTCCGATAGCGGTAATTCAGTGAGATGTCTTCGTACATCTGATGCCATCTGCTGTATCGAAACATCTGGATGGGAGTCTGGGGTTTGTCCGTACTGCTGGTTATTAGGTTGCTTGATGCTGTTCCAGATCTGCTGCCAGAGAACACCTTGGCCAACAAACATATTTTCCAGCGTCGCTACCAGCAAGTCGGTCAGCTACAAGGATCGAGTATGTGAAGCTGCTTTGCTGCCTACCCACACGCTGAGTCAATGTCTCAATAGCCCCCGCTCGCATGCCCGGCTTTGACTTTTCCTGGTCGTATATGCATTCGGCACCTTGAGCATGTCAGCCGGGTAAGCCTGAAGGATGGATGGGTGAGATTTACCAAGCTTGATACAAGTGCCGCATGGTTGATCTCTTGAGCACTTTGCCTTTCGCCTGCGACAAAGAGAACACGAAGGTCCTTGGGGATCGTCTTTGCTGGTGCGCTTGCGCTTCTCAGGCCGAGGTTCGTCTGAATGGACACCATTGAGGCGGGGGGGTGACTCTTCATCATTTTCTTGCTCTGAGTAGGGTTGGAAGCTCATGTTTGGAATCGGCTGGTCGCGATAAAGCAACGCTGATAAGCTTTCATGTGCACGCGGCGTTTTGCGAACATGCGAGAGGGCAGAACCAGAGGAATTGGACCCGTAGGACAATCACAACAAGTGGCGGGGCCCCATGGGGCATGTCACGTCACGTCACCCTTGTTGATTGAGTTTACCTTTTCGTGGAGAAGAGTCTGTATGATCTCATTGGGTATCGGGGTCGGAATAAGTCCCGGAAATGAGCCCGACAGCCGTTCAATCTCAAGTCAGAGCATCAACATCTGTCGCATCTTACAGATATATGGCAATGAAAGACTCCCACTGATTGATTTCTAAATCCGATTTGCCGTTCATTTTGAAACTGCAGTAACTACTACCTTCTCTTTACCACTATAAAAAATATATTTATGCATCTGCTTCATATGTTGGCTGTTTCTCTTGACGCTAAGCTGAATGGGCTCCATAATCCATGTCTTTAGGAGGCTGTTGCTGAATACAATTGGGTCGCTTAGTTGGGGAAAAAACAGAAAAGCGGGCTTGTCGGAGGAAGTCCGTTATCTAATCCGTTGCCAGGCAATCTGCAGAGTGTAGGGTATTATTGCAAATTGTTTCTCTCTAGCAAAGTTACAGAGCAGAAATACTTCTCTTAAAAGGTGCTATATGCAAGTAAGATAATATATTAAATTGTGTTAATTAAACATGTCTGCTAATTCTGAATTTAACTGAGAGCTTTAAATGGTTCTGTCTGATATTATTATAGCTAACCAGACTACAACCTTCTATATAATTTACCGAGAGAAACTGGATGATATGTGGTTTTGTCGGGGAATCTACGGTTAACATCAGCGGAGCCGAGCTTATCTTAGTGCAGTTGTCTTATCAAAAACACACCACTGAGATGGACTAGTCTCATCTCAGCTAGCTGAGTCTCGCTAATCAATGCTCTTCAAAGCATCACTCTCAAGCTCACTGGTGCAATTGGCTGGTTGGCATATTTATTGGCTATGATCAGATGCCAGAAACCAAGTCCAAGGCAAAGATACTCAATTATCAGGAGACGAAGGCGCATCAAAAGACACAAAGATGTATTGACAGTAGCCCTAGCTTATCACCTCTACCATCGATCGTAATCAGGGATGTTCTCCTCGTGAAAAGTCTCCCTGACCTCATTGAACCCGACTTGCGGCCCATTATGAGGCCAGGGCTCTCCATCCCCAGTAGCAAATATCGCCCAAGATGCACCAGAAAAGACAAACCAATTTGGCGGAGCAAAAGCTTGCCAGGATGACGCGATTGATGTCGCGTAGACTGGGGCTTTCTTTCCGAAACTGTAACCTAGCCGGTATTCGAGGGGTTCAGCCTTGATGTGTAATCTAAGACCGCTAGCAAGGCCGTTTGTCTGATTGATTGGAGTTTGCCAATACTGCCACAATTAGAAATGGACTCGCATATACTTGCAGAACGACAACTCACCTCCTGGGTGCCATTCTTATTGAGTTCAGTATAGAGACAGATACCGGTAGCATTGACACATCCTCGAATACCGATATCTTGATGCTGGAACTCGGAGAGGTATGAAGAGATCCCGATCTTGTTTCTTGGACCTAGATTTCCCTCGAAGCTGGAGAGCTCGGCTGAAAACGTCATGTTGAGCGACTTCTGCTTGCGCAGCAACGCTGCTGGGGTATCACGGTCACTGAGACCAAAGACGTTAGGATTCAGCACCAACTTCCCTTTCTGTAACTTGTAGTTCTTGGTGTACGGTACCCGAAGTTGATACCATGATGAGTCGAGCTTAGCGTGAGAGAAGTCATCGACCCATTGTTGGGGAACCTGTCTTGGGCCAATCTCTGGCTTTATTTGCTTGCTGAGCAGAACAGGATCGCCTTGGTTGAAGACCGGCCACTCATCCTTCCAATCAACGTTGACCATAAATGTCTCTCGGCCTTCTTGTGGTTAGAAATCAATTACCAAATAATTGATGAGGTGAACGTACCAAGAGGAGATGATCCGTTGATATTGCGGCGAGCTAAAAACGTCGCATACCATTTTCCGTCTTTCGTCTCTGTTAAGGTGGCATGTCCAGTGGACTGCACGGTCAGATTGTCAAAACCCCATCGCCCATTGTAGAGCAGAGGGTTGTGTGGCCCAGCGACAAATGGACCAGACGGGGTCTTGCTTCTTGCGATAGTTGATCGATGCAGCTGATCCGTGCCGCCTGGGGAGCATTAATGTTTATAATTGCTCGAGGGGATTAAAAAAAAACTTACCTTCAGCGATCAGGAGATAGTACCACCCATCCTTATGATACATCTTGGGCCCTTCGGGTCTGGCTGTCGAATTGTGAGGCAAAGTCCCGTTCCATAGACTCACATAAGGCCCTACGCAATCTCCAGATGTCAGGGACACCTCACACTGGGCGATACCCCAGAGTCGATCTTTATTGTTGTTAGGGGCCATCAGGTTGAGATAAGTCTTCTTGGTGACAGGGTCTTGGAAAAGCTCAGGATCGATACCCCATGGCTCGGCCCAGATAGGATCAGACCAGTTAACGAGGTCTTCTGAGGAGATGAACCAGACACGGGGCCATACACGGGCCACGGGATCATAGGTCCATCGTGTCATTGCTGAAAGCCAGAACTTTCCATCGATAAAAGTCAGACTTGGCGCCCAGGCCCCTGTCCGTAGTGAGTCAGATACTTCCTTTCGAAAATGGGGCCGAGAGCGTGCTACCTACCTGCTCCAGTAGGTGTCCCATAGAGTTGCAGTTGCTCTGGTCGTGTCAAAGCATGAGATCTGATCGTCCAGTTCGATAGATCCTTGCCTTGGAATTAATTAGCAGACCTAGCTTGAATGATGGATGGGTTAGGGCTTTACTATGGTAGATCGGGATACCTGGCCAATACTCAAAGGAGGAAGTGGCAATGTAGTAATCGTCGCCTACGGTCAGGATCGCAGGATCTGGATTCCACCCACTAATGATTGGGTTCCAAATGGCTTGAGCCACTGGTAGGAACAAGACACTCCAACAGCAAAGAAACAAAGACTGCATGGTAGTACTCAGATTTGCCTCAAGGAAAATTCAATGCCTGATGTCTTAAAATAATCAGCGTAGCCCGAGATAAGATTCGGATTGTATACCACGACTGTGTTTAATAGTCCAAGTGGCGTGTACGGGCCCCAAGGCGGGCATATGGATGCTTTTGCCTGCCGCTTACGCATGGTAGTATCATGGTGGTCTTGGTACACATGAATGGCTGACATACATCTTTGCGGCTTGATGAACTTACAGACGGGGAAGACCCGAGACCTTTTCCGACAGCATGTCAAACCAAAAGACCAGGCTTCGCTGTATACGGCAAGGCCTATAATCGATTCATTGAAGCTGGAAAACGTAAGCAAGAGCTGTAGTGGGTCTTGTGGGTAGGGCATAGACTAGTCATGGACACTCACTCACGCTTACGGGATATCATCCGACATCTTCTCCGGCCTGAGTTAAAGCATCATGCTTCTTCAGTTATCAACAAAGTAAGCATTCTTTAAGACAAAATTAGTGACTCCCTTTTCTTTCAGTATCTGTCACCTTGATTATCGTGTTTAGTGCCCTATAGCTCGCAACAATGAAGCTCTCCGAAACGATGCAGCCCAGCCAGATATTGGCGACGAAGAGAAAGCTTCCTGTGCGCACAATTGTTCCATCGAGCATTGGGACATTTGCTAATCATTATTTTTCCAGGTGTCGGAGAGCCAATACACAAATGGAGCAAAGAGAAATGGGACGGAGAGAACAAGAGCTGATGTGAAAAACTCGCTATCTAGCGAATTCAAGCATCTTGAACTTCTGTTCGCCCCGTCCGTCGAGATGAAGATATGGGCTGTCGCTGAGAGAAGTCTAAACATGGTATGTCCTTTGCAGATTTCACTGTAAATCGTCCGAGTTTAACACTCAGACCAGCCAGAGCCACCGACTTGGTTTCCGGAGTACACCAAACCAGGAAGCACTGAGTATGTCTACAGAGATGCTTCGTTCTGGACCTCGGGCTTCTTTCCAGGGTTACTCTACCTGATCATGGAGCGTAAAAAGAGATTCCAGACTGAAATGCGACTTCTTGGCCTTTCCCGACCGAAGGCAGATTTTCCTCACATGATTCAACTTGAGTACTGCTCCCTACCCCTCTGTTACCAACACACAATGCTGATAAGACATTGCTAGATATGCTTCTAAGTGGTGGACAGAAAGCCTTCACCAAAACGGGTCTCTCATGGGTACGCACGATCTGGGATTCATGATTTGCCCCTGGGCCCGTTTACAGTGGGATCTCCTCCGTGACCCAAAAGCGTTCAACACATTGATGACGGCCGCCAACACCCTAGCAGACCGTTTCTCGGAAAAGGTCGGCTGTATAAGATCATGGGATGTGTGTCAAACAAAAGTCTATTCGTTTACAGACCCAAGCAAGGACTTTCTTGTTATTATTGTAAGTTTTATGTCTAAGCAACGACTTCTCGTGATAAGACTAGGATTGCTGACTCAACAGGACAATATGATGAACCTCGAACTCCTCTTCTGGGCGGCATCCGAAGCCTCTTCCCAAGCCGACTCAACTCGATTCTTTGACATCGCCATGGCCCATGCTCGCACATCGAAAGAGTACCTTATTCGCGACGACTGGTCAAGCTACCACGTTGCCAACTTCGACCCTTCGACTGGCGCTCTCAAGGAGCGCCTCACAAACCAGGGCTACAGCCATACATCATGTTGGTCACGAGGTCAGGCCTGGGCCATTGCAGGGTTTGCAAAGTCGTATGAATGGAGCGGCGAGAGCTCTTTTCTCGACACGGCCAGGGACTGTGCAGATTACTTCTTGAGGAGATTACCTGACACTCATATTCCGCCCTGGGACTTCGACGCCCAAGACGAGGCTGGTGCTACTGCGCAGCCCCCAGATACAAGCGCAGCCATGGTCGCTGCTTACGGCATGCTGCTCATCCACCAATCCCTCCAGAATCGCTCCGAGCCATCCCCGTATCTCGGCCATGCCCTGCGGATAGTAGATGCTGTTTGCGAGAGACACTTGAACCCTGCTGCCAGCCAGAAGCAGGACCTGGGGACGATTCCTACAGTGGAAAATGGCCGGGACACTGTTGTCAAGTGTGTCGAGACAGTTACAGGGCTTGGAGATACCATTCTCAACGGAGCGACTATCAACAATTTCGAATTTGCTCCTCGTCGCTGGGCTGATCATGGGCTTGTGTACGCCGATTACTTTTTTGTTTTGTTTGGAAACAAGCTTTTAGAGATGAATGCATTGAGGTCACTGGCATAGATTGGGTATTAGTAGATTGTTAGAGAGAACTTGAATTATGAAAATGAAGTTTCAATTCGAATTGCTTGTTATCCTCTAAAGCCAGATTTCTGTTGGGAGTAAGAAACTGGAACTATTTGCCATCGCGTGAAGATTACGAATATCAGGCCCCAAGCTATCCGTTTATCTACAATAGAGAGTGTGTATAGGAGCTGCACAAATAGTGACAGTCTGTGACCCTGTTGATTACTATGTTTAGTCGCCACGACAGACACAGCTTTGATCCTGCCATTTCACTAAATACGTTATTTTTAACTTCTAATCTTAGGGAAAATAGTCATCAGCACCTTGAAAATAGTTTATTCATCAAAATCCCTCTAGAGAATCATGCTAAGTTAGTAGAGTACAGATTCTTGCAGCGAAAACAGCTCTGAGAATTGGCACCAAAACATCACCATCGGAGCTGCTCTGAATGGGGGCGAGCAAATTGTGACGCCATGTCTGTCAGTGGCGTGTTCGCGAGGGCCATAGGACGGTATCGCCTGTGGGGGTATCGGGCGCAGTCCCGATAGATCCCCCGTCCTCCGCCTCCACGTTTCCCCGCAGTCGCTCCTGTTCGTGGCTCGTGGTGTACTGCATCTGTATAGGAGCTGCAGCAGGCCCAAGCTGTAGTAGTTATATGTATGAAGTCTTCCTGTCTTCGTCAATCACTTTGGCTCATCACTTGTTGTTCAGAGTAACTACACAACATCTAGATCAATTCTCAGCATATTCACCAAGTTGTCAACGACCAAAACCCGTCATGGCCAAATCAGTCGAGGTACAGCATAGTGATTCCATCACTCCTGCTGAGGCAACTGCCAATTACAGTCAAAAGACCGCAGCCGCAGATCTTGAGGTACAATTGAATGTCCCCAAGGCTTACATAACCGATGTACTGACATCTCAATACTAGACTGCCAACTATGCCCAAGGTGCCCCGGTCGAGATTGACGACGAGACAAACAAGGAGCTATTCTGGACTGTCAACAGGCGTATCCTGGCTTGCATGCTCGGAACCTACTTTTGTCAATCCCTTGATAAGGGCACGCTTGGATTTTCGTCTGTTATGGGAATCCAGGAAGACGCCAATCTCCACGGACAGCAGTTCTCGTAAGTTGAGCCGTCCGATATCTGTGACAATACACGAAATAGCCCATTCAATGTACTAACGACTTGGCATTCAGATGGTTAGGAACAATCCTCTACATGGGAGTTCTCGTCGGAGAATATCCTACCAATTTTCTGCTCCAAAAGCTGCCGGTTGCCAAGTACTTGGCGACCAATGTCTTCTGCTGGGGCGTTGTGATTGCCTGTTCTGCGGCTGCCAAGAACTTTGCAAGCCTCATGGTCGTTCGTTTTCTTTTGGGTGTATTTGAGTCATGCGTTCAGCCGGCCTTCATCATCATGTGAGTCATGGGTACTTTCCATCCCTTTTTGTCTCTTCTGATCTAATGAAATGGTGTAATAGGACAAGTATGTGGTACACGAAGCGAGAACAAAGCATCTTGACATCCCTCTGGTACTGTATGACTGGAGTTCAGCTCATGGTATGAAAGCCCCTATAACCATAACACTAAGGTATCATGGACTGACCTAAGAACGTCTAGGTTGGTGGCATCATTGCATGGGGAGTGTCTCACTACAAGGATGGAGTCATCTATCCTTGGCAACTACTGTTCCTCGTCCTTGGACTACTCACCTGTGTCTGGGGCTTGTTCATCGGCTGGTGGCTGCCCGATTCTCCAATGAAAGCAAAATGCTTCAACGAAGACCAGAAGCGACTTATGGTTGAGCGAGTTCGTGCCAACGAGACCGGTATCCAAAACAAGTCTTACAAAAGGTATCAGGCCATTGAAGCAGCTACGGATCCCATTGTCTGGTGCTATGTCATGCTCCAACTCACCTCTACTCTGATCATTGGCGGTTTGGGTGTCTTCTCGAATCTCATCATCTCGTCCTTTGGATTCACCTACCTCCAGACACAGCTTCTCAACATCGCCCAGGGTGCTGTGACCATCATAGTCATGGTTGGAAGCGCCACACTCGCAACAGCCACGGGTCAGACTGCCTTGGTAATGCACGCATGGACCATGTAAGTCAACAAAAAAGCTCTGATTATAGCACATGAGTACTAATAAATGTATCAGCCCTCCTATCATTGGAACTGCTATCATCTACAGCATCCCTCCAACATCTTCGAATCGTGTTGGTCTCCTCATCGCCTTTTACTGCACCCAGTTCTACCTCGCAGAGGGAAACCTGATCTTCTCCCTAATCTCTCGCAACATCGCTGGTCAGACTAAGAAGTCTACCACGCTAGCCATCACCTTCGTAGCTTGGGCTGCTGGTAACATGACCGCCCCACAGGTATGTCAACACGCTTATGCGTTCTGGAGATATTTACTGATGTTCTCAAGATCTTCCAAAAGTCCGACTCACCTCGGTATGAGAAAGGGTTTACAGCGCATTTCTGTCTCTACGTTCTCTTCAACATATTCCTTGTCATCCTTCGGCTCTTGTTGGTCCGTCGTAATGCCAACAAGAGAAAGGCGGCCCTGGAAGCGTCTCATGCGGCCGATGACAGTAACAAGCAGACCGAGGGTGATCATTTGGGACACTTGAATGCCTTTGCAGACTTGACGGACAAGGAGAACCCTGACTTCAGATATGACTTCTGATGTAATGGTGGGGAAGCTACTGGCAAGGGATATTGTGGTGGTATTGGGAGTAGAACGAGATGAGAGCTTGTCATTGTACGCATGTTGTTGTTATATAGCATATATTATCTGAAGAATAGTACGCCGTTATCTACCAATTATACCTTCAACACAGTAGTTCTAAACAGCACTAAGTTCATCAAGACCTCTTTAGCATGTTTTTGAGCACCTTGAGAAGCCCAAATAATATTTAGACTTTGGTCGCGCTGACTCTCTGCGGTTGTCTTAGCTGAGTCTATTGGGGTGACACCCAGGAGGATGCCCAGTCCAATTTACTGAGCCACTGGTTGTCTACCGGAGATACTCAGCTTATGCGTGAAGTGACATATAAAGCTATTCAGACTTTCATTCTCACTTTATTCTTTAATCCAGCCAAGTTGCTATGTCACGCGATCATTCAGGTGTGCTATTTGTAGATGGTACCTGTCACTAAGAGCACATATTCGCCATGCGCAATCTGACACTCAATTCAGCACATGATATCCCGAAACCGTCGCTTCGTCTCTTCTTCCTTCAGCTTCAACATGCAGAATGTACCAGTGTAAAACCTCAAGCCGAAAGACGGTAGAGGAGGGTCCCGTATCCGAGCACATCAAAGCCTCCACTGTTAGGGCCATAGTTACCGCCTCCGCCTTCCACACCAGCGGTAGAATTCCCATTGGTTTGGTCGCGATAAATCTTGGTCCAGGAAGCGTTGGCGTGTTTAATATCGTTGTAGTGTGCATAGACAAGCTCAAAGCCTGGACGATGGGTGTATCTGCTATTCGCTGAGATGACAGTCTGATTGCCTTCATAACTCTCGTAGAGCGTATACGGCACGTCGTACCCAACGTTGTACTTTGAGACATACTCGGAGCTTGATTCATATTAGTTACCGGTCATACGTTTCAGATGGGTTTACTCACGCATGAAGCCCAGCATCTCCCAATGTGGCGAACAAGTCGTCTCCTTGGTTATACCCTTGTTGCATAATAACACCAAGTAGAGAGATGTCGAGAGTCGCGTGGCCCTGGTCTCTCCCAGCCTCTTGGCCTTGGGACAGAATTTTCCCGCTGCCGGACTCGGTGTAGTTCTTGAAAATGAAATTGTTGATCGCTCCGCGTCCGTCTCCGTTAAGGAAGTAGTTTTTGCCATAGTCGTACATCGTTTGGTTGTCAGTAAAGACACCGATAGCCATGATGTTTGCAATATTGCAGAAGTCCCAATTTGCATACTGTAAGCGAATAGTTAGTTTGATCTAATCCTTCTTGGGTTGTTATAGGAAGGAAACTAACATAATGGTACTCATCTTGACCATTGTGGGTTGTCAAGAACCTGTAGCTCTCCGAGAAGAAGACTTCCTGGAGAAAAGTCTTCATCTGATCCTGATGCGATGCACTCCAGCCGTTGTATGAACGTAAAAGCTCTGCTGCATTGGAAAGCTGGTAGCCATAGATACCGGCAGCAAGGAAGCGGTCACTACCACCACCTATAGCTACCATAGTAGACGACCAAGCATTGAGGATGGCAACAGCTGCGTCGGCATATTGATCGTCTCCTTGGATATGCCATCGGATAGCAAGCTGATATGCCGCATGTGCGTCGTTATAGAGGCGGCCATAATTCTCGGCATGAGTACCGTCTGAGCCGCGGTAAATAGTGGGCTGAGGATTTGCCTCGTATGTCGGTGATGCACGACTATTGTTGAGTAAGAGTTTCCAGTCTGTCGTCCATGGCTCATCGCCCTTGAGTACATGACTCTTGGCTCTATCTAAGTCCTTAGACGTGTGTAAGAGGCCAGGATGGACGAACCCAGTCACGGAGACGGCCAGCGTAACGAGAAGAAAAGATCCTTTGGCTAACATATTGGGTCAATTGCAAATTGTTGTTTTGTTATGGCTTCAACTGCCTAGGAACACACAATTGCTATTATAGTAACTTTACCACCGGGATGAAGTGGAAAAATTTGCTCCGAAGTGTCGCATTGAAATGACACCCATTGAACCAAACGACGTCCAAACTTGGCAAAGATCTGATGCCACGTATCATGAGCCAAAGGATGGTATGATAATATGTGGAGAGTATACGCATGATATTTTCCGATAGCATGCCAATAACTGAAAGGATCGCCATGAACCTTGCAGCGTTGTACTGTTGAGTTGTATGCCCCAGTGATGGGTGCTCACGGTCCTCGTGATTGACGATTTACCCTTCTGGTTCAATCATGCTCGATTCAAGTGATAGTAGCATCCAAGGTATGCCAGGAAATGCTTCATTGCGGTCGCCTCGACAATAAGAACATGTAGGCATCAGGACTGCGTTGGCTTGTCGGCGACCGCTTCGACAGTTCGACTACATCTATGTGAGAAGCCGGGTTGGTTCTGGCCATAATGCATGCATGATACAGATGCCGTTTCAGGTAGATTGACTCCACATTATGGGACGAGACTAGCCGCCAGCGCGTGAGTGGACGGCGAAATAATTACCCTTTGCCGCCCATGTGATACTCGGTGACACTGCGTCGTGCTTTAGGATATTTCCACGGCACCGAAACAGCCGGTAGCCCCGAGGACTCAAGCTGGCTCCAATACCGCTGGGCAGCTCAACTCCCCTGATTAAACTAATCGCGGGTGGTGACCGATCAATCCTCCGATCATGTGCCATGTGCGACTCGTGTTCTTGTGACTACTGATCATTAAACAGGTGCAAGAGATTAGCAAGAGATTATCCTCCACTCTTGACCTGGCGATCATTCCCCAGATTCCCCAGACTTTCCCCGCAATGCATGCGCGATTAATTACCCGGATGAATTTGCTGATCTGGAGCTGTTACGCCGAAAAGCTAGCAGGGTATTGAATGAAGTTGATATTAGTTTTCGGAGCTGGCCCGAGGGATCCCCCGACCTGTGCCACTGAGCCGGATCAACTATCTATCATCAGAGACCAATAGCGTCACTAAGCATTGCTTATAATCGCACTACGCGTATTAATTTGGTTGCACTGCTGTTGATATCTGTATTGACGAGTGTGTATCCGTTGACATTCGATAACTGGTGGAACAGCGCAGATCCATCTTCGCAATCCTTGACTTTCAACATGAAAGTGTTTACTGTATGGTATATCCCTGCATCACGTTCATGACTTGGCTAACAATAACTTAGTTCTCACTCTTACTGATATCGCCAGTGGTTGGTCTGGTGCAGGATGTCCCGAGCATCAATGGTAGTTCCACCAACATCAACATTGACTATTATTGACTCTTTTGCAGCTGCGATCCCGTATGTTCCTTGGACTGAGGGCATGAAGCGGAAGCCATCCGACTTCAACCATCCGGGTCTCTGGCATTCTCATGACGATCTTGAAGTCATGAGAAATGGCGTTCGGAAAGGACTTGATCCATGGAAATCAGGCTATGAACAGTTCGCCAACAATAGCTTTTCTCAGTCCTCTTACAAGATGAACGGACCGTATGCTGTGATTTCCCGCGGATCCATCAGCAACTACTCTTCGTTTGCGAATGATGCTCGTGCTGCTTACCACAATGCTATTATGTGTACAGGCCCCCCTTTCTCTATACGTCTATATGAGTTCTTATAGCTAATCGTGATATTACAGGGTACATCACCAAGGATCAAGACCATTGGGATCGCTCTACAACGATTTTGGATGCTTGGGGTACAAATCTGATCAACATCATTGGGACCGACCGCTCACTACTCATCGGCATTGAAGGAACCCTGTTTGCGAATGCTGCCGAGATTATGCGATGGGAAGGCGGTTGGACAGAGGTAGGAGCTAAGTGGCAAGGAGGTCAAGGGTTCAGTATCCAGCTCTACTGGTTATTCCTGCGACAGAGCTTGATCATTGGCCAGGCCAACTACGGCATCGCCTCCATCAAAGCTTTGATGGATTATGCAGTATACCTCGAGGATGTCTCAGCATACAACTTTGCCCTCTGGTCTTGGAAGAACGATTGGTGCGCTGGTATCGATGCAACCATCAATTCCAAGACAGGACAGAACTCCGAGTCTGGCCGAGACCAGAGCCATGTCATGTCTGGTCTCGGTTGGCTTGCCCTCGCCACTAGAACTTCCAAGAATCAAGGGTACGACTTGTTTGGGCATGGAAACAACTTGCTTCTCAAGGGAGCAGAGTACGCAGCCAAGTACAACCTGAACGAAACAGTACCATATGATTCGAAATGGCGCCGATGCGAATCAGTTTTGGTCAATGGTCCCTGGCAAAACATCTCCGAGTTCAACAGAGGCATTGTTCAAGGGGTTTCGGGTGCGGTAAAGAAAGCTCCGGCGGTTTGGGATCTGCTCTACTATATGTCTGAGGCTAAGGGATTGAACAATCAGTGGACTACCAAGGCCAAGGAAGCATACGATGCTGCAGGTGGAGAGGTTGTGACTGGAGGTGACATGCCTGGCTTTGGAGATTTGCTCTGGGCTACATCAAAGAAGTAGGTTGACCTTAGGAAAGCCCCAGAGAGTATATAGTTTTAATAGGAGAAGTCCGAGACTGAGCATTGATCTCTTGTGCAAATCCACGAACGCAACCCTCTAGCCTTCATGGCCTAGAATTTCGCCTCGAAATACAGTTGAATCTAGACTACTGCTACAGATACCATGGCTTCAAGAGTTGCGCGACGCCGCTGACTTTCCACTCGGCATTACGAAGCAAACCGTAAAAGAGTCTGTTCGCTGCAGCATACAGTATTGGGTTCCAGTGTATAATTAGTCCACCGATCCTAGCCTGTACTTGGCTTGCAATAAATATGCAAGTCTGATCTAACTCCAAAAGCTAATAGAGCGAACGTCGATGTGATTAAGGCTCGCGGGAACTCGAACAATGTGAGGTCCTACACCATATAGTGGAGGCATTGATCCGCTGGGATGAAGGCATATGAAACGACATAGAAGAAATGATAGAGTCGACGATTGAGCTAGGAATTGTTCCAGTCAAATTACACTCCCCAGTCTAGATACTGCTATAGAACGTCTCGCTATCTCGAAATGACCAGGACCTTTGTCTGCGTCGGCTTGATACCCTTCAAGCTGACCTTGCCTCCAGGTGCAGTAATCGCTTTCCCTGCCCAGACGTCCCTAATCTTCAACTGCTGCTTAACAGAAAGACCGGGGATGTCTCCTAACGGGATCTCAACACCCACATCGCTGCTACCATAGTTCTGGACCAAGATAACATGCCGGCTCTTTCCAGAACTCAGTGGCCCTGCCCAGACCTGATAACTGCCTTCCTCAGATAGCTTTGGCAGATAGACGGCAGGTTTGCCCGCGTTATCCTGGTTCAGGGCGATGATTTCCTTGTTCTTGTAAATGCCGAGCGAGGTGTCGCTGATGTTTTGGAGATTGGCGCCGATGATGAGGGGGGACTTGAGGGCAGCCCAGAAGGAGAAGTGGGTTTGCTCTTCCAGCTCCGTCATGGTCCAGGTCCCGATCTCCAACATGTCCATATCGGCTACATCAAAAATCAGTAAAAGCCCTTGCAAGCAATAGAATCGTTGATGAATACACGTACCCCAAGATCCTGGTTTCGAGAACGGGCTGATTTCTCTCATCTTGCGTATCATCGTCAGAACGCTAACTCCAGCATAGCCCTGATTCATGCAATAAGCTGTCTTGCATACGGTCGCTCTGTCCTTAGCAAAAGACGAGTAGATGTCGCCCGACATGCGGTAAGACTCGCCTATCTGGTCGGCCCAGAGCCAGGGAAATTGGTTACCCCATTCGCAAAGCGAATAGAAGGTCTGACGACTCGATGCGGCCAGAGCGTACGACATCTTGAGAAATCGCTCCTGAACAGAGAGAGTGTTGCTCTGGAAGCCACCACAGTTGTCGTACTTGAGGTAATCGACACCCCAATCAGCAAAGGTTTGTGCGTCAATCTCCTCGTATCCATAGCTGCCAGGATACTTTCCGCACGTAAAGATACCGGCATCACTATAGATCCCGACCTTGAGCCCCTTGGAGTGAACGTATGCGGCCGTGGCAGAGATACCGCCGGGAAACCTGGTGTGGTTTGCCGCAAGTTTGCCGTCTGAATCACGCTCACTGTCCTGCCATCCGTCGTCGATCAACACGTGGTCATAGCCAAGCTTGGCAAGACCAGTGTCGACGAAGGCATCAGCGGTTGAACGGACTAGCTCGTCGCTTACATTGAGCTTAAAACTGTTCCATGAGTTCCAGCCTTTCTCGAGTCAGCACAGTACTTGTAGGGACATATTGTCAACAGCACTCACCCATTTGCGGCTTCTGGGCCAGGACCTTGGCCGCCAAGCCCAACTTTGCGGACAGTAAAACGAAGAGAATGGATTTCATTGCGATGAACTAATTGAGGTGTCGGGAAAATTAGTGTAACGTGGAATATTCTCAACCATAATCTTGTTCCGGCCTCAAGTATTCATGGTCAGATAAATTCGATGCTGACGGATTAATGACCTGTGGAATATCTCCGCTATTTCTCCCACGCTGCCTGATACAGCATGTTTAATTTCAGGGGATATGACTTAGTGAACGGCTATCGCACGAACTACCGGACGATTTCCCCATACCCCATACCCCATACTCCGCACTGGCGCCTCCCCCACCCGCCCGGAGCCAACCCGCCATCTTTACGCCATAAT
>LTDI01000029.1:0-66397 GCA_001654545.1 Fusarium agapanthi | reverse complement strand
CGCCGTGATCTACTATAAGGATAGGTCCCAGAGTCGCGCCTATGTCTCTTTCTCTTACTTGTTAACTTGGATACCTGCTTATGTTGTGCTGGGAGCAACAGGATCGCCAGGTTGAAATCGATGGCCATGATGCGGTCATGTTCGTCGTTCCAGAGGAGGTTCGCCCGTCGCATGTCATTGTGTGCAACTCCTTGCTGAAGAAGCAGCTCCTGTAACCGCGTCTTCTCTTCTAGGATACTATCGCTCGTCACCATCGTATCTCCTACCCATGACATTAGCAACATGTGAACAATGTCAGCCAATACCAACTGGTAGGGTGTCTCCAAATCGATGCTGCCCAGGCAGACAGGGACAAAGTGGCCCTGCAGTGGTTCTAGACGCGAGTAGACATTCGCCTCGTGTTGCAACCTTTTTACAGCCGTGGCAAATGTTCCTTTCCCAACAAATGTATACCCGTAACATCCTAGTGTCAACTTGAAAAGTGCCCCTGTATCACCGTATTTGCCATCGCCGTCCAGAGGTTTCAAATAGCGAGGGCTGTAGACGCGGCCAGCTAGTTTCTTGCATAATAGTTCTCTGAGACGAGTACCACTGATGGGATGCGACAGGCCGCTTTTGGCACGACGATGTAGAGCCACATTCGGACATTTCTCATCAAGAAGCGCATCTCTTTTGAGGCCCAGCAGACAACTTTGCGTGCAATACGGTCGAGCTTCGAGTTCCGACACTTCGCTGCCTGTAGACCTGTCGGTTCCCGGTGTCATGTCTTTTCGCTTCTTTGAGCCACGGGCTGACACTTGTAGTGATGGCCGCGCACCTTGAGTCCGTCCGCTTTCGTCAATCAGAGGTTCGTCATCGCCACTACTGGTGTCGCTGGCATCAATTCTTTGCAAAGGTTCAGAGTTCTTGCATGATGCCCTTGTCGTTTGTCGCAGCTCTGCTGTGAGTTCCTGAGCAGCAACTATAGACCCAGCATACGACGGGACAGAGCGCGTTGACTCTGGCGATGCTTCCTCCTCCGTTGTTCCACCCCACATCTCAGCATATGGTTCTGGCCATTTGTTGAGCAATGGGATTTCCGCCTCTCTCCACTGGTTAGACTTCCCAGAGCACCGGCAGGTCTGCAAGCAGAATGCGGCGAGTTGTGCAACGGCGGTGTAGAAGGGATCTACTGTTCCGTCCTCACGCTCGACGTCATTCTCTGGCTGGGCCATATGGTAATACAGTACTGTGGGATCGTCTCCGATGTGCAGGAAGATTAACGACTTTCCAGCGATCAGGTATCCATAGCTACTGCCGAGTCGAATCATGTAGTGGAATGTCTGTGCCAATGCTTTGGCAACCATTTCCTCTATTTGTTCTTGTAGATGACTCTCACCGTCCGTGCTAGCTTTCCCGCTGAAAATTCTTGAGATGACGCGGATAAATAGGTCCTCTCTATGCATGGCCTTCTGAAAACTTTCGACCGGGATTTTATATACTGCTTTGTACTCGCTGGGAAATGCGGTATTCTTTTTCCCCGAACTCCTGGCTCGGATACACCATCTATCCGGCCCTTTTCTTCTCGAGGCTCTGCGTTGCCGTGCCACCCTTTTATTTGACCCGGATTGCCCTTGTACAGTCTCGAAGAATACCTCGTCATCGTTTGGATCGATCTCGTCGGTCTCCGTCAGGCTGAGAGGGTGGTTCTCAAAGGTGATCGCTTTGCAATCGAGCTCGCGTCCGATCGGGTGGCTCTGGGATCGAGAACCAAGCGCGGCAAAAAATGTTCTCCACAGGATCTACAGCTAGATGCTCAAAAGTCCTTAGGTCGTCCTCGCTGGCCACGGGCCTTTTGTTTGCAGCTTGCGCTATGGCACGGACAGCTATTCGGGAGGGCAGGAGGAAGCCCTGTAGTATTTCCTTAATGATGCGGTGGCACGATTTCTGCTCATAGAGAAATCCATCCCAAGGTCGCAACCACCAAGGATAGTGTTTACCCGTTACATCTGTTGTGCCGCCACCGGACGACTTTGACTTCTCCTGCACCTTTAGGGTCGCGAAGAGGTCTTCGTGGCAGAGTCGCAAGTATTCGTCATATGACGTGTCTCGTTGGTCGCGTCTAAGAGTCTCGTGCCCTTGCCAATTCTTCTCGTTCTCTTGCTGCCGTTTCTCGTTCTCTTGCTGCCGTTTCTCGTTCTCTTGCTACCGTTTCTCGTTCTTTCGTCTCCTTCAGCTCACGCCGGAGTCTTTGGATCTCGTCATCGTGGTCTGTCATCGTGGTCCGTCGTTGTCTGCAAAGTTTAGGTTGTTCGGGAATTACGTTCGCCCAAGCAAACTCGGCTCTACGTACACTGTTCGGATAAACGACGGCAATTGAAACACTAATCCGATTGGCGGAGTACATTGTATCTGATCTAAGCCATTTATGGTTAGACACAATAAGAGTACGTTAGCAGCAAAATTCTGCAGGCAGGGCAGGTTCCCTACTCATATAATAATAACAGGTACAGATGTATGTCTGGCTGAAATAGAGCTTCAGCTGATATGGTAAAAACAGTGGCTCAGATAAGACCCGGAGCCTGGGCACACCCCAAGAGATGAACTCTCCCGTCATGCTCATTTCCTAATGGACTTACGTCATCGTATGTAGATGTGTTGAACATGAGCTCTGTTTGACGAAATGATTGCTTGGTGGTGGAAAGCAAACACGGGACTGGTGTACATCCCACCCGGGGGGACTTGTTTAGAGAATTGACGAACAGGAGAAAATCAAGCGATCAGTTGATTATCATGATCAGCTACGGCTGAAGCAAGTTTACTGACAAGACTACAGGAACTCGGTAAGTATAAGAATACGTTTGATCTTGCTAGTAGTTAATGAAAACCAAGAATTTATCAATATCTTTGGACCACGTTACTACCTATTTCGAGATTTTGATTCCAGCTCCAGGTAATCTTTTGAGCTGTAACATCGGAAAGCCACGCCATGAGCCATGCTGGCCCATATCTTGCTGAGTTGTGGGGAGTTTGGATCTTTCTAGGTGTGTTTTTGCAGAACATAAATATGCTCTCCTAAGAAGTCATAGATTTCTCGATAGGGACAGTCTAAGAATGAATAAGTTGTCCCAACTCCTGCGTCAGAAATGCTTCTAGATTCAAGGCATAATGGTCCTTTATGGCTAGCCAAAAGAAACAGAACCAGGCGTTTTTGACTTATTAGTGGCTGGTATTTAATGTATGACCTCAGTACGTACTAAGCTGGAAAATGAATCATGTCATAGCATCATTGAACTTTGGTGTAACACTAATGTTAATACCCTGCTCTTTGACTTGTAACAGCTTCTTAGAAGGCTTAAAAGTCCCAGTGGTGTCAAGAGGAGGCATTACAGGTAGTAAACTGACCTGGGAATACCCCATAAGTACTCGACACAGTATTGACTGACCTCTGAGTCGCTTCGGTTTAGCCAATTATCACGGTACGTAGCAGAAAGATTATACCATTGAAAAGGTAATCTCCTTTAGAGTTAACATTACTTAATAGACAGATATGAACCCAGGACTTTTGCTTTTGTTACTCCATTCTAATCATAAAGATATTGCTAAAGGTTCTGACCATGCTAGGACTGTGCGCCAGTCTCACGACGACCTGGGGCAGACTGATAATCCCCACTTGGCGTAATTTCATCACGACAATGATAGCCTTCTCAGGAATCAATTTTGAGGGGCACAGCGCTGCCGGATTTTCAAGTAACCGCCCAACGCCCCCTAGAGCAACCCCTATAAGCATCGGCATGGTCTTCTGCAACCTATAAATCCTCGTATCTTCCCGTACTGTGATTCACTACTTGCCTTCTCAAACACTCGCATCTTGTTACGACATCTGAGCCTTTCAACGCGACGCGATTGGGTGCGACGCGAAGCCCACTGAACAACAAGTAATTTCTGAATTGCAGGATAGAACATCACGAATCAGGCTCAACAGACAACCCAGGCCAGCTAGAGACTTCAACTAAGCTGAGACTCTCAGCCGCGATGGCAATTACCAGAAACTCCAGCAACTCCTCAGCTAGAGCGTCTTTGACGAAGGTCAAGCTTTACTATACTCACAATGGCCCGTCCGCCAATCCGTTCAGTCCCATCTCAACCGAACTGAGACAACAGCAACAATGTGGTGCGAAGAGACTCAGAAGATCTCAACGAGTAGTATCCCTCACATGCACAACCACCAGGGCTACTCCATCGTCTAAAAAGCCCCCAGCCATAACGACAAAGTCAGTTGTTGATCCGAGCCAAGCCAGATCATGTCGCATCCAAAAGTCCAAGCCTCCCCAGCGCGACAAGCCATCGTGCGAGCCCAGTTCTAACCCCCCGGCTCACGACTACACGACGGTTCTCAATAGATGGAACATAGCATTGACACAATACGCCAACATAATTCTTGACAAGTCGGAGCTGTTGGATGTCCTCGGTAGACATTCGTCGCACGAAAGTCAGTACAGAACTGGTCTTGCAGCCGCAGACACTGAGACTTTCAACCATTTCATAATGGAGTATGGAAAGATGGTGGCAGATGATAAGCCAAAGCTCTGCGTACACCCAATTATCCGGCGGCTAAATGTAATTGTACTTGGTAGAACAGGAGGGGAGGAGGTCACTGGGATGCGCCCTGGTATGATGGTTCGCTACGCCGAGTGTTGAATCACACAGTCTGATACACTAATGTATTGAATGCGATCCGTGTATTGTATGATAGTTGGCAGTAGGCCCTTGCTCATTTTGCCTCCCGACGGCCATCTCCTACCACCACGAGACTAAAGCGAGCGTTGGATTCTGTCTGTGTCGAGCCCAGAAACTTTTGCCTTCTGTAATATCAGGAACATCTATTTGTCGTGGCTTATAAGTTAAGTTAAAGATCGTTTGCGAGCGTCAGGACACTGGAACCAGAGGTTGGGTATCCCCGAAGTTTTCTTTTCCTACCAGAAAAAAAAAAGCAAAGGGCTAAAGACACAAAAATATACAGTAGGCGGAAAGATGGCGTAGGAGACCGCATTAAGAGGAGGATGTCCAAAAGCCCACCTCAATATAAACACCTAAAATAGTGCGGGTATTGACCAAGTAGAACGCTGAATGGGATGTCACATTTATTACAGACTGACGCTTATTCTCCCGGCGAGATATTCGATGGCACATGGGCTCTGCGGCTAAGGCAAATACATTAAGGTGAAAAATTTGCCAATCTTCATGCTTTCGGCTGGCGGAAATTGTCTTAAAACTATGGTGCTAGGTAAACCAGTAGCCATTAGTAGTCATGAGTCCTTAACAGCTCTCCTCCCACCACCTGCTTGTATAATTATACGTGTGCTCCGCTCCAAACCGATGAACATAACAACCGAAGATGGCCATATATTGATCGTGCCCTGTGTCGTCATCCGGTTTAAGTTTTCCGTACTTACTCTGCTATGCGTTTCATCTTTGTATTTGTTTTTCTTCTAAAACCGTCATTGGTAACTCTGTCCAGCACCGTTCCATCCCCATATAGAACCCTTTTCACGCCAGAAGGGTTCATCAAGGTCGACCCGGGAGGAGTCGAGGGTGTTAAAGTCACCACTGACAATCTGCTCTCTGAAACGATCTCCACGACCACGCGTCCTTCACTAACAGGTCGTGGCTCAGACGCGAGTCCTTTACCGATAGAACTGGTCAATAATTTCAATAAAGGTAGTGTAAAAGCCTACATAACTGGTTTGGACGCCGGCGGCAAGGTCTTTTTCGCCCTTCAAAATGGCAAGCTTATTTATCCTGACGCTAGAGGGTCTCGCCTACCTGTCAAGGTCACAAATGATGTCGCCATATTCCTACCTCTGAAGGGTCAATCGCTGAGTATCACACTCCCTTCCTTTGTTCGCTCTGGCCGCATCTACTTTTCCAATGGTGATCTGCAATTTTTCGTCGTCAACATAGGCGATGGTAACAGCTTAGTTCAGCCTTCGGTCACAAACCTCCGAGATCCTAACGCAAACCTGAGCTGGGGTTTCGTAGAATTTACTTACATCAGGAATATTCTCTACGCCAACATAAGCTATGTGGACTTTGTTGGTCTTGTTCTTGGAATGATGCTTGTTGCAAAAGACGGGAGTACCCAAACTACAGCAGGACTCGAAACAGATGCTGTCATCAAGATCTGTGACGACCTGATTAAACAGAGAAAGATAGACAATCATAAATGGACCTCGCTCTGTATTGCAGACACTGCTGGAAAGCCGATCCGAGTATTATCACCTGGAAATCTACATGATGTCGATCCCGAGATATTTGGAACGTATTGGGAGACCTACTTGGACCATGTCTGGGAGAAATACATCACTCAGGATCTTATAATAGATACGAAATCGAAAGCAGGCATGATCAAATGCAGGGTTGTAGATCACAAACTGAAGTGTGACGGCCACGAGCGTGGACTCTCTAAACCTGAGGATCAAGACATTTGGGGCTGCAACAGTGGACCTTTTGCAATCTCAGAAAACGACAGTACAATTCATACTGCTATTGTTCCACCTTTGTGTGCTAGTATCGTACGATCTACTTTGTTACTCGATGACGGGTTTATGCAGCCGAGGTTGGGTCAGACATCGTACTACACGACAAACCCCACTAATCACTATAGCCGGATTGTCCATTCATATGAGGTGGATGGCAGGGGCTATGCATTTCCTTACGACGATGTTAATCCTGATGACAGTGAGGACGCATCAGGAGTGGTGAGCTCCGACGACGTTGATCTGCTGACTATTCATGTCGGCAGTCCTCTTTCAAACTACTCATCACAGTAAATTAAGCTGTAGTGTTTTTCGTCTCCACATTGCTTATGGTTTTGTTTCTTCGCTTACGGTAGCCGGTAGAATATTATGTTAAAAGCCATCATCACACATTTCACCAATAGACTGATGTTCAATAAATCGGTTTCCGATGCCTATATAGACTTAGCGTAGTCATGGTACTGGGCGCTGACACATCAGATGGAAGGAGCACGTTGTAATAGGTCTCATATTCTTTGTTCTTCGAATTGTCACAAGGCAAAGAATTGCGTTATATGTAAAAAGATACCTTTTTATTAATGGCAATTTCTAAATGTGGATCTGTATTTATTTTCTCGATCTTCTCGATGAAGTATCATGAAGTCGCGGATCGATAAGGATCGGTTTTAAGCTACAGACACTATGTTTCCCCTTCCCAGGGACCCATTCATCGTGCAGATTCTCTTGGGCAAACCTTCGCACACTGTTCATATCCGGCCACGAAGAGAAAAAACTCCTATCTAAGTCCGGGAACGTGGATACCATCCGCTCGCGAAATCTGTCTCTATCTCCGTATAGCTCTTTCAGTATTTCGCTCCGCTGCTCATTGTCTGTTTCTTCCGGCCAGTAGAGTTGACTCAAAGCTGCCCAATAAAATCGAACGCAGGATAAAAGAGGATCACTCGGTCCCATTGGACATGCTGAGACCATAGCCCATTCTTGGAAACTATCGTCACCGTCGAAAGCGTAATGCAGCCCTTTGTCAGCACTGAGCAGCATCCTTATCCAGGGCTTATTCCACTCAACATCGCGTGGAAGAAGAACGAGTGAAGAGTACACGTAGACTTTTGTCCTAGAAAAGTAGTCCGAGAACTCGGACATACATCCTATTACATGTGCTCGCGGCTTCCGGAATAGACGCCAGAAACGGGGACGCAGCCAGCTTGATAGCCTGTTTTCATACGTTTGGGCAAGTGTCTTAGTGTCATACTTTTGGCTCGACCAGTGCGTTATGAAGAATAGTCTGCTCCGAAGCTTGCCGTTACAACGTGGACAGGCGCAGTTCTTGAGGCATTCTTTCTCTATTTGCCAGCTATGGTCCTTACGGGGAACGTGGAACGGTGCCCATATTGGTTTGACGGATGGATCTTCCATTTTTTGCTGATCGATCTTTATTTGGCCGAGCAGGCATTCTGCGTTCCTCAAAGTATCTGTTGCAATCGGGACCAATGGATGACGGCAACGAAAAGCCCCCTCACTGTGCTTTAGATACTATACAAATTAGCACAGTCAACAAACATCTCATATTCTTGATCACCATACATTTGGAGCTGTCCAATCAGGTGCAAAAGGTGGAGGCTGATCATAGTCGGCGGGGCGAGGTGATGAGAGTATGGAAAATACAAACTCACTCATCTCCCCTACAGGGGAATGTTGACTAACATATAGATTAGCTTACCCCGGCCATTGAGAACAAAATTCTCTGCGACTTTCTACAGCATAGAATACTTTCGGCCGCGTATGGCCGAAAAGCGTCGAGTGCCAGTGTAACGGCAGATCTTGACGCAAATAGAGAACAGTGGGGTACGGCGATGTATGTAAAGATGTTATCATAGGATGTACTACAGTGGCTTGAACAGGTTCCCCAAAAGTTCTGATTAGTCCCCCAGCTGAGTACTGCTCTAAGACAGTAGGAAAGCGACATCATCCGGTATTGCGTCCTCCATATTGGGGGCGAATCACCTCAAGATACTTACTGTAGTCAAAAGATGGTAATAGCTACAGTATGAATATACGCTGACGTCCTAGTAATGGAGCTACAAGCTGACGTGAGGTATAAATTCAGCGAGCCAGCCATACGATCAACTACAGCCTATCCTCATCAAGACGATCCGGTGACCTATATAGCAGATTGCTCCTGGAAAATCAAGTACTTCAGCGGGTTGATTAGTGAAGATTACCCTTACCGGAGCATGAGATTGCCACAGCTTAGCCACTGTTTCCAGAAAGATCCTGAAAAACAATGAAGTTGTAGCTACGTCTGCTCTATACCAATTTCTTATTTCAAAAGCTTTTCAAATGCTTAAGAATTTCTCTTAGTCTTATCTCTCTCAATCTGCTAGTTACAAGGCATTAATTGGCCCTAATGTAGTACAAACTGATACTAGTCGGTGGCGCCTCGGAACCTAACGGTCATGATTCCTGAGGCCTTCCCTCCTCTCTCATGGATACTCGGAGAAGAATTAGTTCTTCCTTATACACCTCTTTCCGCCCTGAGTCCTAAGTTTGGCCTTACATACTCTAGCTCTGAAAAAGAAATTATTAATATCCAATCCCTCGTGATCTTGTTGATAGATTCGAACTTATACATCCTCCTCGGTTGCATATTGTGCTGTCTTTTTTTCTTTGTCCCGTAGTACAGAGTCAGTCGCAGTCAGAACCATAAGGTTTCGGTCACGGTCTAAGACCCGGATATTATATCTGCCAAAATAATCGGCGTCAAGGGAAAGCGGCAAACATCTAGTCTGGTCCTTGTCATAGTAGAGCACGAGCGTTTTGTCTTCGGGAGGCTCGCTGGGAGACTCTGGTTGCAGAAGACAGGTCGCATCATGCATAGCCCTGAAATAATGGCCAGGCTCCACGATACAACCAATGTAAAGGTTAAATTTAGGAAAGTTTACTATCGATAGGTGCTCAATAAAGTGATGATCTTGGAGTGTACTTAGAAACCGATCCAGATCATTATGAAGCCGAACTTTCTCCTTTCTTGGTGATGCAAGAGCGAGGGCTATCAATGGCCTAACCTTCAATCTTTTCTCTGATTGCATGAACTGCATCTCCCATCCTACCAAGGCAGGTATCAAATTTGTAGTTGAAAGTATGCTGTCCAGCCACTCGAAGTCTCGGAAAATCTCAAGCCAGATACTTTGATACTCAGTCTGACTCCAGAACTTGTCCAAAGCTGACCATTCCGAGATATCCATCATAGAAAATTCGTCGCAATATCAGGTAGCATGGAACTACCAGTTTTGCATATGAACTAAATATTTATAATCCAGTGTTCGTCCTAATAATGACTGGGTTGGTTTTGAACTGGAATAATACAGAGCTAGGTAGGAGTAAGTGTGCCTACTGCAGAGGCAATATTTCTTAGGATACTTTTTAGCAGCACCAGCCGACCAAGTAGTAGGTGTGTTATCTATGCTTCCGGCAAAAAAAGGTCGTTTAAAAAGAAAGATGTAATGGAAGAACTACAAAGACAAGAAAAAGGATCCTATACCACAGGGGCTGCAGAACTGACGCATTCATTTGGTGGCAATACCTGCATCTTCTGACCGCAAATTGTATCTTGTCATTTCATCATCCCAAGGGACCTGTCATCATGGCTCACGGTAAATTCTTCTGATCACTATAGCTGGACAGTTCATTTATGTGAGATTGATGGCAGAATTGCGCATTCTCTCAAGGATGCAAATCCTAAAAAAAGGAGGATCTGGCCTGTGAGTTCTGACAATATTTGTCTATGACTATCTGGTATAGGTTAGTGTCCCAGCACAATGTGGGTTTTTGCCTCCATATTAGGCGACCACATAAGGTTCATGTAATACACCAGTTGTTCTAAGTTGCCAAACTAATGATTGATTGAATTGATATGTTGGGGGCGCTGTAATGAGGAACATAATATTGAATGGACGTTGTCAGGATCAAAAGAAGAGTTATGTTAGTAAGCAAAGCTTCGTGGAATTGAGGGGACGGACGTAAATGTTTGGTTTATTTATTGAGGTGGGTCGAGGGTAGATACCATACTTGCAAATTTTAAAAAGGCGATCATCCATGGCTATCTATCGGGAGGCAAATGCAATTCTCTCATCTAAACCGTCTGTATCACTTTCACTCATGCCAGAATCAAGCCCAACCACTCTGGGAGGTTTACTTCAGGACATTGCAGGGCCAGTAAGCATGGAAGTTCAAGACCCAACGCAAGCTACTAGGGATTTTCCAGACGTTCGTCGGATGATCGTTCATCGCCGCTCTGAGTCACCGAATGGGTGTTTTAGGTGGAAAACCTAAGTCATTCGACCCTTGTTAAATGAGCTGAATAAGTGGTATGTGATTGAAGTCCAATGACGTATGCAACTTGTTGCACAGCATATCCTGAGAGATTGACAGACGCTCTGTTTGAGTACTATTTGATCCGTGATAGTAGCAAGAGATTTTATAATCTAAGATACTTCTATCTTTTTGCTCCTACTTAGAAGGAAAAGAGGCTCAGCGTAGATACTGACTATAAGATATCTTACATAACCTGAAATACTAATAGCAACTTTCTAGTCGGAGGTTCATGCTACTAGCATATAGTTCACTGACGCGTAGCTTCCTGTACTATCTTCTATAATGTGTCTTCCGACAAACTAGTTGAACACCAGGCGGAAGAAAGTGTCAATACTGGTCAGCCAAAAGTCTAGCGGCCAGGATCTGTTTTACTCGTTTATTGCCTTTTCTGCCAAAAAGGCAGCAAACGAATGATTGAACCTTAGCTGGTCAAAAGTCAGGAAATAACTATAAGACGCTAGTGCGCATCCATTTAGTGACAATACCAACAGCCTGGGACTGTATGTTGGCTCTTTTGATTCCATACTCCATCCTAATGAAGTAACCGTTGCGGAAGATAAAGGGCCAACGTCAGAAACAGGCCGCGTTTGGTAAATCTAGTGAAATCAGAGAGGCCGACTACCGATGCCTGGTCCCCGCCTCATCATGGTGAAATCGGTTGGGTATATTTTGGACCTTCCCAACCAACGTCAATATCACGCGGCCTCTTTCACAAGGCATGACTCTCGCGACATGCTACATTTACATCCTGGGAATCAGTTGGCCGGGAGACTTGCAATTTTAAATCGTATCTATTCGTCAATTTCGTTGTAGTACAGCTTCAACATGGAGCTTACACCAAAAGCATTTGTTCCGAAACCTGTCCGTATTATCGTTATAGGTGCTGGGTAAGTATACTACGGGTTTCAACTGAGATTGGCAAATCAAAATCAGTTGTCTCTTTTTAACACTATTTGATTTACACGCACGGAGTTCTTTGAACAATGGGACAATAATAGCCCCAACTTATGCACTTTTGGATAGAAGGCCTTTGGGCGCACTGGAGATACTCCTCTTCAGGGGGTGGCTGCGCTGAGTGGCCTTGAGGGTTAACCGTGGTTGAAATTAGATGGTCACTTTGCTAAGCGCTTGATTGAGAAACAATTCAAAGGTCAAAGGCTAGCGGTTCGTTAATTTCTACTCAACCGATGAAACCCTGAGTAATTCCAAGTTTGTCGGCACAACTTGGCCACCATTCTAAACCTATAGTCAATCCCCACTTGCCGACGCAGCTGCATGTGAGGACGAGTGGCGAGAGACTACTTGTAGTGGAAAATGTTTTTAACCCAGTAAACGCTAGTTTTGGATTGTTCTGGAGTCGCAAACTATTTTCAAAGATATATAGTCTACTGTCATTCTCTACCGTTATTTTTAAAGAAGAGAAGTTCGGGAGCTGTCGCCTTGCCGCACCATGAGTAAACATTCAGAAGACTGGGAACTGGCCGAGTGGATATCTAACCCATACGCCCTCCGTTCCAGGTGGAATAAAAGGGCTATGTTGCACGAAACATATGATAAAAAAAGCCTAATGATTACTTTGAAGATCTCAACTCGATATACAAGACATCACCAATCGTGTGCCTTGTTTGGGCCTTGATTGACTCACCTGAGGAATATTGCCTAGAGGCATTCCGGCAGCTCAGAGGAGAGTGCAGGCCAAAATATGATGAAATAACCTCAAAGATTGCAGATTTGCAAAAGGACAAAAAGGCAAATGAGACCTTAACTCCAGAGATATTATTTCAGTGTGTTGCGGTATCCGAATACATGAAAACGTTACCCTCCTCGGCCCAACGATGTTCCTCCTGTAGAGAGGCGATCCCTGAAGGCGCCGACATCATCTGGAGACGTTGCGAAAAACATATTTTCTGTTTGAGCTGCTATGACTCACATTCTTCACGGAGCCTGAATCCTATCTATTCCTGGTGCCGTTGCATCAATCCAATTGCTCTAGGATCTAGTTGAACGTAACAGAGAGATTTCCAATTAAGAGAGGCACTGGGCGGAGTTGACACTGAGTCGAGATGGGTGCAGTTTATGAAGTGGTCGGCACACTTGGAGTAGAGAGACAAGAAGATGCTATACTAGACAGACTATCGCCAGCTGCTGTCGCGGTCGAGCAGCAGATGTGGCTCAATGGGGGCCGTGAAGCAAGCCAGAGGCACCTCAACTGATCGAGAGCTTTTGGCGCGAGCTCGACCGGTGTATGAGTGGCTGGCTAGACAGATGCTGCCATTTTCCTTATTTATTATGCCGGCATACTATAAACGCTCAAGAAGTCTCAGAAACTTTCATCCGTCAGCGCCAAATTTGGCCTATGAATGAGATGGGTTGCAGGTAGATACCAAAACTAAAAGATTAAAGGATCCTGACTCGTCGCTTTAACTAAGCACTAATTATAAATCTAATTTAACCACCTGTCGAAGTCGAATTTGCTCTACGTCGTGCTATCATCGGAAATAGGGTACCTTTTAGCGTTACCTTTGGCTACTTTGAACTATATAAAGTACTGAAACGACAAGGATGTCAACCTGAGATACGCAGTTGACATTTCGTTATGAGATCGAAAGTCATCCCTACACAAGCTCTGTTAAAAGTCGAGTCATCTCGAAAATGGGACACTGGTTCTTACTATATCGTGACGATGCTTTATACGACTGCAGAGGGAGCTTCAAAGGGAGGACGTTGTAACCATGAAAGGCGAAATACGCTGTTTTTCTTTAATATTGAAAAGTAGTGCTGAATAAGGCAAGTATATTTTAACAGCGATTTGTCATGAAACCCTTAAAAATTCAAGTCTGTGTATCAATTAACGGTGATCTTTAGTACTAGATAAGCAAGGGTCGCGGACCATCAACTCACATATCAGGCAGGACTTGATACCGGATATATTTGGCGCAGTAGACTAACTAAGATACACATCGAACCTAAAAAAATATAACAATAATACAGAAGATGCCAAGTCATGTATCCGCCCTGTTACAGCTACAGGCTTCCTTTCAATGATCACCCAAACCAATTTACTCTGTAGACTGTCCTGCCAGTTCTTTTTGTCCACCGCCATTTCGTTTAGTGAAAAGCCGCCTGAACAGCATTTCTCTGTTTCTCCTCTTTATCGGTGTGGAATTTCTCCGTCTCCCCAGCTTTTGGATCCTAAAGGATGGGACAAGGCCGCGCGTGGGTTCAAATGTTGGTCCATCTCTGCAGATTCTTTTGTGATACTCGATAAATTCCTTTTCGCTCAAGCACTTTAAATCTGTAAAGTTGTAGGCACAATTCAACCTCGGGACCCCGCCTTGGGTTTGATAATGGTCGAAGAATTTGTGATCAGGATGCTGCTGTTCGAGACCAGAATAGACCTCCAATCGACTTTTATCAAGGTCTACAACATAATACCATTCCTCCTCGAAGGGGCTAGGGCAATCTAGCTCCTTAACCAACTGAACATTTTCCTTGGTCGCGTAATGCGAAATGAGCTTGAGAATAGCACCACCGGTATGGGGGTGAACGGATATGTTCATCTCCTGGAGCTCTTGTGACAAGCCAGCACTGACGTCCTGGCAAAATGATAGCCAATCATTTGCTAAATTCTCAATTCTGTGATGTTTTTCATCAATCTCCCACTTCAACTGGTTTGCCTCGTCCTTCGTTATGTATTTAATGTGCTTGAGTCCTTTCTTTAGTCGCAGGATGTTACTGCGAGAACGTAAGAAATTCAAAAGGTAAACCCCTTGCCCACCGACGTCGCCGTCCAAGGAGGCCCGTTGGTCAACAACCAATTTCCTTTTGTAGTAAATGAAAATGCGGCAGCTAGTACCCATAATGTGTCGAGATAAGAAGTTCGTGGATGAAAAATGTATGGCAGGTAGTAAAAACGACGAGAAAACATAATTGCTGGGAAACGGCTTTTATATCATAGTGCAGTATGGGTCTAACCTAAGGGACTCAACATTGAAATTTAGTTACTAAATACCCGAAAATGGACTACGTGATAATTCTTCTCGCCTCGGCGAGTGATGTCACAAAGCGTAACTAATTCCATCTTCACACTTGAGCGACGTGATCACCCGCTGCTCTTGGCTGAATTGCTTCAATGGAAACTAGATCGCTAATTAAGGTTATTCATCTTAGATAGGGTGAAAGATCTGTTAATGGTCCGGTCGACTATAGTTTCCGCCATAATACTCTTTAACATAACTTATTGGCTTGTATCCCGCGCCGCCTCGATGCCTTGAATCAAACTACCGGTACTACCGGCACCACTGACCTGGAGGTTGTCTTGAACCGCCCGTACTGGCGTTGGACTATCCGAACTATCTCTTGAATATCCGCCTCCTCTCTGGTGGCTTCCACATCTATTGTCTTCCGTGGAGGTCGTCGTCTCAGAGAATTGCGAACCACAAGTCGATCAGGGAACCGTTCCAAGGAGTTTTGTGACAAAAGTGTATAGAAGTTAGGTGTACGCGGGATACGCGATACTAATATACCAGAGTAGGTCATGCCGATGTCAGTCATTAGCCATCGAAACAAAAACGCCGTTATTCGACCGACTCGGTCAATTTTGACCTCACGCCAGAATAGCAGCTTCCGAAAAGAAGCGTTAACAAGTGCCACCGTAAGCTGTATTAAAATAGCGATCAGCTCTTATATCATCACGTTAGCTCCGTCTCCGATATGTCTGGCTTAAAATGAGCTATCTTTTAGGACTTCCAACCGAACTTAAACAACTCATAACATCTTATCTTTTCTCCAGAGACAGCAGAAGCTACAGAAAGTCACATAAAAAAGCATACTCGCACTTCTATCCGTCATATGAAAGACAAAATGAATCTTTCTATATATGGAAACTCATTTTCAAGAATGATTCCTGGCTGCTAGATGTAGTGTCTGGAGGATTAGTGCCAGTCTTGATTGGCCATGATCTTAGCCGTTTAGTGGCATCATTTGATAGAAGCTCAGATGGTAACCTTCCTTACATTCATCTCACTTTTATTGTGAATCCAGATCGACGCAAGGACCGTGGGAAAAAGAGTCCTCTCCGTACATGGGATCTTATCGCTGAAAGCATTATTTCTCAATTACGCTCTACTGACGTTGATACTCGTACTCGTGAAGCCCGGTTTCCAGGCTTCACACTTCGCTTCACTACATTTCGAGGTAATGAGTTAGTTGATGACCCCTACAAGATCCTCCACCCCGATGGAACACAGACTACTATCCTACGCTTTGATGGATACGCAAGTCAAATGTACGACACATCAGACATAGAAGTGACTGACGATCAATTGATCGTTGGCCAAAGTGATGGAACAAAGATTTACTTCAATTGCTAGAAATTCAAACAGATGCCAAAGTGACAAGTTATCTGTTTATATTTTTATATCAATATTTTCTAAGGCTTTTCCATCTCGTTTCTTAAAATTTACCTAAGCTATATTTTTAGCTAGATACATCTTGGCCAAAGGCTGGCGGAACAGTAGTCAACAATATGCCCATCTAAGGTATTTGTCATCAAATTTCATTATGGGAATCTCTATAGGGTAAGCCCTTATGTCTAGTTGTGAGAGGAAGAATTTGTGTGTGGTGTCACCGTTTGTTTGATACTGACGTACAGTAAAGATCGAAATCGGTTGTCCATTTTTGACACTCTTTACCTGATACCGCACGGACGTTTTTGACGGTTGCTTATGACCTACACAGCACTTTAATCATTATTGGCACAGTATAGTGTACCCCCTGCTGATAGCTTAGTGTTAGACGATATGTGTATTCAGTTTATCGATATAAAATTATTATGTTCATGCTAAGAATCTGCCTCTTAAAGGATGAGCCATTTTTTCGCGCGTAATTTTAAGCATATTTATTGGTATGTAATACTCTAGCACTTTTTCAATAATAAGTTGTTAGTAAGCGTACACAAATACTGTGCCAAGGGTTATCACCTACTGTATAAGCCATAAGCTACTGTCAAAACGTCTGTGCGGTATCAGGTAAAGAGAGTCAAAAATGGACAACCGATTTCGCTTTTTACTGTATTGATCTGGCCCTCTCTATTGAGTTTGTCCTGCTGACTTGGCACAGGTTGTTGATGGTATGGCTTGTTTCCAGATATGCTTCGCTTAATACGAGAAAAAATCCCGATAATACGGTTTCATGATTATCGACTACCGATTTATGAAAGGAATGATCTCGTACTCAACCTTTCCAGACGGGCAATGTGTTAAAAATTCGTCCTTTTCATGATCCCTGCTGTAGATGAGTTGCGTAAATAAACGGGTCAAACGAAACAAAAAGAGATAAAATGGAGTTCAAAAATGACCTCTTTGGAATATAAAGTCTTGCCTAATGACATAGTGGACATACCGCCACTGTTCACACCTAGCCACACCCTTTAAACTCTAGTTCTAAACCATGTTGACCTTAGAAGATGCCGAGAGATCTGCTGGGGTACATACCATGACATGCCGGGGCCCAGACCTCACTATTATTGACATCTGTATTATCGATACTTCAGATAAAAGTGGGAGTTATGACAGCCAACTTCGAGAGAAACTTAGAAGAGCGACGGGTTCTAAGACTCTGTTTTTGGATCCTTCTTATGCTGGGACGTTAGTGGCGTTAGATTTCAAAGAGGCTCATCTTACTTGGAAAGTCTTCAAAGCCCTTAAACGGAATGGCCACCGGCCGTCATACCGGCGGAGAATTCGCTCTTCGCTAAGACTTATGGGTTTACAAGCCTGAGATGCCAGGACTTTTTAGCGACATTCTATGTGGATGAGGATATCGAATTGCTTCGTTCATTGTAGGCCCGCGGCCGGAAATTGAGATACATGACTTAATATTCAGCTTGTGAGAAGGCAATATATTTATGCGCTTGTGCTTGTTATTATCTTTGCCTTGAATTAGCTGGCTAAGGGCTGAAATGGTCCAGACGTTTATGGTTTCTGTTTCCTAGTATAAATTAAGAACTCTCGGCCCTTGTGCAACTCATCTATTCTCGTCTCCAAAGTGACTTGGACTGTGGCTCACCACTGACATGAGATTTAGCTTTGGTATCATTAACATTCTGTCTTTCGCTACTAGTCATGGCCTAGCCAAGCTCCACAAGCTTGATTCAGAGAAATTACAGGCTGACATAAAAGCCAGCAAGTAATTGCCCCGAATCATCGTTGTGGTAGCATAGATTGACACATAATACAGCCTCATTGCAACTCTAGATACATTGAATAACATCGCCTTCACCAATGGTGGAAATAGAGCCTTCGGTCTTCCAGGCTACCAAGCTTCAGTTGAGTACATCTATACACGTATCTCAAAAGTCGAGAATGCCAAGATCTGGAAGCAAACCTTCCCTGCACTGTTTACTTTCGTCGAATCGGTCGAGCTAAAAGTCGACAACGAGGCCATCGATGTCCATGGCTTGACTTACTCTCCTTCAACGACCAAAATGGGCATCACGGCTGAGATCGCACTCGGCCCCGAAGGCGCTGCTGGCTGTGACACTTCATCGTACGATGATCTCGATGTAAAAGGCAAAATAGTTCTCGTCCACAATTCCCCATGTCGTACTAATGAAGGTCTTGCTGAAAAAGTAATCTCCGTAGCAGCAGCCGGTGGATCTGCTGTGATTATTTATGATGACCCGACGGTCAATGTTGCTGCTGGTTCCCTTGGCCGGCCTAATCCTAGAAAGTATGTTCCAGCGGGATTTATTAGTCATTCCGATGCGCTGAAGATCAAGCATCGTATTGAGGCTGGCGAAACTGTTAAGGCTCATTTTCAACAGACGCAAATCGTTGAGGAGAGGTTTACGCAAAATATTATAGCTGAAACCACGACTGGCGACCCTCGCAATGTCATCATGGTCTGACCAACTCCCTGAGCACAGAAATACTGATTCTAACAATTGATAGCTTGGTGCTCATCTTGACAGTGTTCAAGACGGTCTCGGTATTAATGACAACGGTGAGCCACTTTCTTTGGCTGAAACCCACGACACTAACACGCACAGGCTCCGGTTCATCTCTCATTCTAGAACTCTTTCTGGCACTTTCAAACTATAAAACCAAAAATAAGATACGCTTCGCATGGTGGGGCGCTGAAGAAAATGGGCTTTTAGGCAGCAAGCATTACACATCTAAACTCTCTGCTAATGACATCGAAAACCTCCTCGTATATCTCAATTTCGATATGGTTTCCAAGGGATTCTTTGGAGTTGCTGATGCGAATGGGAGTTCTTATGGATGTAAAGCTCCTAAAGGCTCAGAGGCTATCGAGAAGACTTTTGTGGAGTATTTTACTAGCAAGGGTATTGAAACGACGCCTGTTGCTCTTACTAATGGCAGTGATTATGCGCCTTTTTGGCAGAGCTTAGGAAAGCCTTTCGGTTTCTTACATACTGTGAGTTGAATGGGTAATACAGCGGACATGTCTGACACATCTAGGGAACGGCTTTTGGGCAAGATCCTTGCTATCATAAATCTTGTGACTCCATAGAAAACGCCAACTCCAAGACGCTCACAGCTCAGCCATAGCCATCAGTTATCCTTTTGGATACCGATGTAATGATCTTAGTGTTCTTATGAGAAAATGACTGAAGAGTTCATATACACTAGGCAAATCGATCTACTGCTTGTGGTTCAAAAGCCATGATCGTGATAAGTGGCATTCGCAGCATCAGGGTATGGCTGGAAGCATTGTCATCATGATGACTAGCCCCAGCATCAGCCACCTTCCTCTACTTTTGAGCCTCTCTCGTCATCCAAAGCTCGCTACTGAAGCGACCTTCATAAAAGGCTCTACTCCTTTTTTTTCTTTATCCACATAAAAAAGAAGAATAAGGGAAGAAGCGTTGCCAGTAGGTGCGGTGCCGAAGCAATTATCCCAGGCTTTCTAAGGGTATGCGTCTTCAATTACAAACCACAATATTTATGAGTACACACCGTGCTTCTTGGCCGATCTGATGCGTTGTAGTAGATTTGATCTTTCGCGTACCTTACGGTAACCCATAAGAACGAGACACTTGTATGGCGCAAGGCCCCTGTAGCTCCCCAAAAGGCGGCTATCCATTGATATTTTCCTGATAGCCGAGCGAACTACCTAACTTCCTATGTATATATTATGAAGCAGTAAGCAAGAATACTAAGCTGTTTCACAAGTATATAGATATCTTAAAAACCCCGCATTATATAGGATTGGTTTTATGATAGTAATGAAGCTTCTGAGTTGGAGTTCGATTGGTGATATCACATGCGTATTCACTTTGATATTTCAGTTATGCAGCGACCTACAAGCTCTATATATAGTAACTTATGAAACGTTTTTTCAGCAGAACGTAGTAGATAGGTTCTTATCCTTCAGTGTGAGGGTAGGCCAACATAGGATAATCACACCAACGCACTCTAGGATTGCCATTGGCTTGCACTTTCCACTGCTGCGTCTAATAAAAATCATTTGCTACAGTAATAGAGTACTGGGACCTAGTTCCGCTGACTTACTCTTGGCATTGTTTACTCCGTTATTGGCCCCTTTCTGCTATTTTGGCCGGCTTTCAGCACGAGTATATTGTACCTCACCATCTATTGCAATGTACTGTTTGTTGTACAGTAAAGATCGACATCCTTGACCTCTACCGCACGCATGGTTTTGAAAGGAGCGTATTGCTAACACAGTAGTTCATCACCGTTGGCACAGTATCTATATACCCTTGCTGACAGCTTACATGCATTACTACCTCCAAATGCCGACCTTCCATATAGCGTCCAGAAATGAACGCCGCATCACTGTTTCGAAAGTGCCAGAATTGGACCGTGAACAAATGACTGCATCTCGTTGCAAGCGCTGTACAAAGTTCGAAAGGTGGTCATTGCTTATCAGCTTTGGGGATCATTGTGATGTGTCGGAATTTTCAGAGCAAAATCCATTTCCGACAACTGACGGTGCGGGCACTGCAGTATTCCTGCAGTTGAGCGGACTTCAGCCAACCCGACTTTACGCAATCCAAAACTCCGTTGGGGACTGCATATCCTGAGAAACTTCAATTAATTGGTTCTTAAAAGATTGGCAACTTTTCTGCCATAGTCTCTTTTTTAATTGGCCATTTAAAATTCATTGCAAATCCTTGGCCATGCTTAAACCCGTTGTTCTTGAAGACGTTGCTGGCGGAAGCACAAAGGCTACTAACCTTTGTGTTTTAGTTCACGGCGTAAGCATCATCCCCTGACGATTGATCCTTATACTTCATGCAGCGCTGACCGTAAAAATAGCTTTGGGGAAACCCAAGTCATATGCGCAATGTTGCTAAGGCTTTGCGCGACGAATATTCCGAGGAAGAATTATATATCCTGCCTGCCCAGGAGAACTGTGGCAACTTCACATACGATGGCATTGAGCTTGGTGGCGAGCGCGTGTGCGCTGAGATCGAGGACAAGTTGCGCAGCATTGAAGAGCAAGGAGGCAAGATCACCAAGTTGAGCATTGCAGGATATTCGCTCGGTGGTCTGGTTTCGCGATATGCGGTTGGTTTGCTTTATGCGAAGGGAATTCTTGGTGATCTCGAATGCATGGTAAGTCGCAGTGAGGTGGATAGTAGTAGGGAAAGATTCGCTGAACTAAAAATCCCGTCAGAACTTTACCACATTTGCATCTCCCCATCTCGGAGTGAGAACACCACTTAAAGGATGGCTCAACAATGTCTGGAACGTCCTCGGCGCCCGAACGCTATCAATGTCAGGTCGCCAACTTTTCACCATCGATAAATTCCGCGACACCAACCGACCCCTTCTCGCCGTGCTTGCCGATCCAGATTCTATCTTCATGTCTGGTCTCAAGAAGTTTAAGCGCCGTACACTGTACGCAAATATCGCCAACGATCGAAGCGTGCTACACTACACATCCGCCATTACCAAACATGATCCTTACACAGACCTTGGAACGGTCAATGTTAACTACCTTGAGGGATACGAGGGCGTCATTCTTGACCCTGACAGTCCTATTGCGCTTCGACCAAAACTTCAACAAGACGCTCTATTGACGGACTACAAAGCCCTCAAGAAGTTGATCAAGAGTATCCCATATACTGTGACAGTCGGTGTTATAATTCCGATCGGTTTTGCTATCTTCCTCGTCTACTCTGCCGTCCAAACAGTCCAGAGTGCCAGACGAATCAAGGCGCATGAGTCAGGAGAGGCTGGGTTAAAGATCGAGCAGTACCGCATGCCCCTACGGATTAAGGAGATTCGAGAAGAAGTCGAGCAAGCTTACGAGGTCATCAGCAGCTCACAGCACCAGCAATATTTGGAAGCGTCAGATTTAGAAGATAATCTGGCCTATGATGTAGAAGATCGCAAGCTGCTGAAGAAAGGGCCTAGAATGTCGACTCCTGGACAGCCTACGCTTGCGCTGACTCCTGATCAGTTCGAGATGATTGAGAACTTGGATGCAGCTGGTTGGCGCAAGTTTCCTGTTCACATCCAGAAACATCGACATAGTCACGCGGCTATTGTAGTACGCATGGATAAAAAGAGTTTCGCAGATGGTTGGGTTGTTTTGAAGCACTTTGCTGGAAGTGAGTTCCTCATGTAAAGGAAGTTTGCTGATAAGGTATAGATCCTTTGGGCAAAATTCGGGTTTGGCGATATTTCTTCTTTAGCAGGAGTCTATGCTATTGCTACTGTGATGCTGTATCTAAGGCACTGGACAGAGACGGTATACTGGGAATGGTTTAAAAAGAATGTCCTAGACTATAAGACGTGAAATAGTTCAAGGATTAAGAAGGGTAATACTGGGAGACTTATTTCTACTGATATCGTTCGAGACCTTGTTTGCATCAGCAACAAACTAACCAATGGGAGCTCGCTATCCCTGTCACATTTTGGTAAAAGAGGATTTACAGGGATACGGACGAATGAAAGACCGCGAATTTCCACTTTTTATGAAGATGAGAGACACGTGAGTTCCAGTAAACGATGGTAATGAATGTTGTTGCTTAGGTCTAGGGTAGCCAAGTTGTTAAATTCTACAGGGGTCAGCCGACGGAAACGCAATGCGTTTCTGTCGATAATTCTTGAGTAGGTAAGTCTTAAGCTCTTAATGTGTTGTTTTATATCACGCTACTAAGTTTTACACTATATTCAGTTTCTAATTTGGGTCAGTCAGTATATGATGGTGCCTGACGCTAGACCTCAGAATCATACCATGTACGCTGGTTCTTGCCCTGCGTCTAATCGTTGACTGCTCATCGTCACGTCTTCTTCCGGCACTCCTCTTTTCAGCTCCAGCTCTGTTTTGCATTCTGCGAGCCAATCTCGCCTTTTTCTTCTGATTAGCCTCGAATCTTATCTTCATCTCCTCGAATCTACCAGGACAAGCGCATGAAACCGGTGGCATATCCCCAACCGTGACTACAGGGCCATAGCCATCCCCCACGCGCTGTTCCACTAGAGAGATCCAAGTCATCGTTGCCTTGTAAAACGGCCACCCAGCTTCAGTCAACGGTTTTGGCTCTGGAAGACCAACGGGAAATACCGAGTCGCAACGCCTGTGTTCCGGGGGTTCTATAGCATGCTCCGCCTTCACAAGGCATATTTGGAGTCTGTCGTCGCTAGTCTTGGTGGCGAAATCGGAGTTGGGATGAGGGTACATTGGGTATGAGTTACTGGGCCTGTTGATAACTATCGTAATGCGACGAAAAGATCCAAACTCGAGTGGGGGACCGGTGCTAAAGGCCCGGAATGAAAAGTAAAGAACATCTATCTTGGGATTGCAATATCCATAAGGCACTGAGCAATCGGCGAGCTCTGTGCCCATGACGATAGCGAAGCGCTTGAACCGTTCTTGAGCAAACTTTCTCGACTCGCTACAGATTCGGAATACCTTTGGCAGCGAAAAGGGCCTTATGCGGAAAGTGGACATCGAATACTTAGAGCTTTGAACAATGGCCGCGTGGATCCGGGTCTTTGGGAACATCGCTTCCCAAATCATCAACCGCAATTCGGGAGGAAGTTTTTTCAATTCAAAAGGCGCGTCTTTCACAAGGAGAGGCATTGTCGAGGTTACTGACGGATGCTGTCACTGGTTGCCTTGAATGTATAGGAGGTAGTCGAAATCCAGTGCTGCTGCTGCAGTGGCGACAGTGGGTATCAGTGTTCGTCCCGGCCTTGCTAGCGAATTGCTGATGCGAAGAACTTGGAGTTGGTGTACTGGTTGCTCGAGGAAGGACGGATTAGTGGTTTGATAAGTGCGGCACTCTAGGTATTTATTCTCATCGGCCAGCTCGACAGTGCAGGATGGTCGCAGCAGAGGTTTTGCCTGTCTGACCGATTGATCCCCATGCAACCAGTACCCAACCCAACGAACGGTACCATGACTTGTGGCCCACAAACAGTGACGTTAAGCCCTGGCGTAAGTTCAGGCCTGCCAAGTCGAGACTTGTCACGCTATCAAAGCAAATAGGCTTCTGGGAGATTGCACAGGATGCCTAAAGGTTCCCAAGCAGGAAAGTACAGCGGTCCAGTGGACCGCGACGAGAGACCATGATGCTTGTCAAGGGTCAACAAACACTCTCACCTTCTCGATTGAGAAATGTGCACACAACTGCCGCACGAAATCGTGCTGCGCCCTCCTCTACATCGGGCCGTCCCAGTTCAACTTCTTTCCAACAGCTTCCAGTACAAAGAGAAAACCCTCGCGTCGTTTCCTCACAACGTCTATCGCATCACACGATAACACACAAAGTTCGCCTACCCGGCTCACATCTATATCGCAAGTGGATAAACTAAAGCCTTGTGTAAGTAGAATAATCGTTGTCTGGCATCGTTCTTAACCAGTTGATATAGAATCACTAGCTGGAAAGGAGAATGCAGATGAGCCAGAAGCCAATTCGCTTCTACAGGGATGGCACGGGACACTGGGACAGAAAACGCGACGCGTTGTGAGTTACAGCTAAACGTCGACAGACAAAAACGCGCCCCGTTTTGGGTTCCAAAATGGGGGTAGAAATCTAAAGACTCTGATTGGCCCAAAAGACGAAACGCGCCACGTTTTGAGCAAGAATACTTGAGTAGCTCTTTAAACCCGATCTCTCTGCATGCCGCATTATACCCTTCTTCTCCTACTACCTTACACCACTGCACGGCCTTCTCATGCCGCGCATCGCAGTCGCATTTGCTCACCATCCTCCAACGAAACTGCCAAATTGACTTGGTTTTTTTGTGGGTGTTCATATCTTGTTATACTAACTGATGAGACTTTTGGTACATGGTAATATAGCACTTCCTGTGACCCTTTCGAGCTCCATGCTTCAAGTAGCTCCTCTGGAAAGTCCATAGGCTGCCTTAAATGGAACAGTCCAGCGGTGTTTAAGATGAAGCCGTCGAATTCTTTTTCATAAATGCTCCATGAATAAGCTCCGGATTCTTTACCTCCTAAAGTTCTTAGTGCTTCAGACCTGTACAAACGGTTATAGTAGTTCGCCGGTATGGTAGCTAAGTATAGGTATTGCTTGGGCCCGTTGTTCGCAGAGGAAGATTCTTTCGACTGGTATATTTCCAACTTTTCAATTTTGTCCTAATAGGTCGCGTTCTCCGAAGGTCGGAAATAACAGGCTCCGGTCAAATTGATCACAAGGATCACCGTACACAAACAAGCCAATTCAATTTCGCAACAGAACTAGTCAGCGGTAACATACTAAGAGCCGAAAGTGACAGCTCAGCAGAAAGGGAACCTCGTATTATGGGGGCGTATGTCAGACTAGCAGAACTCACAAGGTGAACCAGTTACCGCTCATGACTCAGTACATCTCACATAACACCAATCATCGGGCATGGTAGTCAAAGCATAGCTACTTTCTCAGATAGGTTCCAACGGAGTACGGGGGATGGTACGGAGTATCTGGTGCCTAACGATGATAATTTGGCCGATTTAGCTCCTGATAGATGGCAATACAATACGTCCCGCGAGCTCCGAGACTTCTATGACTCTAGCATGTCTCTAGCTTAAATGATAATGATGCTGCTGCGTGCATATCCTCCTGGGCGCGGTAGAAGCCACTTGAGGCGCATATTGAAATTAGGGGTAGAGATGGGGAAGGGACAATAACGTCAGTTAAATGCTCCACAGGGATTGCTGTCGGATGTGGGTACTGTGATAAGACCAGGGGTGGTCATTTGGCAACCTTGCCAAACTGGGCCAAGACGCAAGTACGCCACCTTGTGTGAATTAAGAGTTCGTCTCGGCAAAGCATACAGTAAATTCCATTCTGAAACCACGAAGTAATTGAACTGAAAGCACAATCGACGGTGGTTGCATGCTCTTTTAAAATCTCATTCACGTCTCGCATAAGTGGTAGATGATCAAAACTTCACTCCAATAGTTTGGTAGCAACAACCGTGAAGACAAGCACCGCATTCTTATGCTGAGTACTGCCCTTACCCATAGCCTATTAGCCCCAGAACGGACTGGACCTGCGCCATAGAAGTCTAATAGTGCCTTAACTTCTAGTCGGTCCCGAGGCTCCTTGATAACTGCTCCAATCTTAGTGCTTCGAGGTACTGGAGTCGCCAGATCAACGAGGAGTTCTTTTAGTTCAGTGTCACTATTTTGATTGAAGTTCTCCTGTGCCAGAGATCACATGGATTGACCTAAGCAATTTGTGACTGCTCATGGCTTCATTGATTACCTGTAATCTATATCAACATTACAAGTAGCAGCAAATCCCATCAATTATAAACTGTGTATATTCTGACGAAACCAGACGTCTTGCCATTAGCTAGAACAGTCATAAAAGACTCAAGACCACGACAAGCCAGGATCGTAGTTCCATCACACAGCTGTGTCTGCTCTTCAAGTGACTCCACATTGCCTTGTTGGAATCAAAGCTGCGATGATCTTTTAGCACGGTGCTGCAATCAAAGCAGTACCAGCAATGCCCGTGTGCATCCATTTGTCCAAGCCCCCCAACGCGCCTGATAAAGCCAACGTGTTTCGCCCTAAGATGTTCAATCGCTTCCCCTATATCAGCAATTTCCTTGCCATGCTCGGAGCATGTTAATACAGGCCGCCTGCTGGGTATCGTTAGTATTGATCATTCTATAGTTATGTTTTGATATGTAGTGCATACTTTCTCATAGCATAGGAACCTTTGTCTGCGTAGGCAGGCTGCCGTGATTAATAATTTAGTTATATGTGATGACTGGATTTCAATGTAAGCCGAGTGACCCGAGGAGCACTGTTGATGACACGACCTCTAGGGAGATGTTAATGATATTTGCGAATGGGGCTTTGGTCATTGAAAAATGCACATCATATAATCATAGCTCAAACTATAAATTGTCTGGCCCCATTCGACCACAACATCTAGTCTATCTAGAGGTCTACGAGGTCGAATATCGATTGACAAACACGTACGTATTCAATGACTTCTGCGATATCAAAGGTCACTTATTGGTTGCTCAAATTTCAGTGGCGTCGCTATGACATGTGGTGCGTCACATCCAAGCCATGATGACGTGATTCTCAAAACAGAACCGAGGCTTTCAAAATTGCGTTTCGTGGCGTCAAGTCCCCAATTACTATTAAGCATAACTTACACCAAAAGACACCAAGAATGTTCACGATGACACGATCTCGGCATCGCGGAGACCCTGTAGGTGCGTGGGGAACCGGATATGGATAATAAGCCAGAGGACCAGATCAGCCCGCGACCCCTCGACGTCTTGCACAGTCTCGGCCTTCTTAACTATGCTAACACGTGCCCGGCTTAGTGTGATCCTCCAGAATGTCGATGACCGAAAGACTCTCAAATGATTACCGCTTACGCACGGTGCCTCTTTCGACTCCCATGCAGAAATACAACCCGACATGCTTGACTGGTGCGCTTGAGAACCCTGCCCAAGAATTATCGGCGAAAACTTGTCAATTAATCAGCCTTTGTCGTTACCCTGCTGGCACATCTGAATCGTGCCTTATCCATAATTGACTACTGGCTTAATAATGCTGTTTACAACAGAAATGTAACGCTTCACTGATGAAGTTAACTACTCTATAATAGGAGATTCAAAGGTTGATCGCAAGTCACCCTATCGCAATATACCATGACATGCCGTGACAGCAATCTTGATCGAAAAACAATAAAACTTAGTCTTTTATAATATCTAGATCAAGAATTTATATTTCAGAGCCAAGTTCAATTAGATTATCGGGGGCAGCGTTGAAAACCTAGGCTGGAGTTGACTGGTGGAGAATCACCTGGAACACATATGTGATAATGGGGACCCAATCTTACCTGTAATAGACAAACACCAACCCTAACACCTCAGTATAATATTCCTAACGTAAAACCTTTTATACTGTAAACGCTTTGTTTTAGGAACATAAGACTAGTTAGCCATGATACTCTGACCACCGTCTGCGCTAATCCTCTTTCTGATGCGTATTTTCATTGTACTGCTTCCAAGCTGAATTAACGATGGTTTGGAATTGAACGCTCCAGCAGCGCCGATATCGACCAGCGCATTCGGGCAAAACAGGAGTGCTTCACCAGTTTCCAGGCCGACGATATGAGAGAACAGATCTTCGTCCTTGATATTCAAGTGCGAGAAAGAACCTAACCCGCCATTTTCCTTCTCAGTGTTTGTACTATTTACCATATCTCGACCACGTATTTTCATTTCAGCCTCAGAGACTAGGTAGACACCTGCTAAGTGTCGTCTTAGAGTGGCGAACCATGCTGGTGACGTGAAGCGATGGACAATGACAGTGGAGCATAAATCAAGGAGCTTGGGAGACACAGTGGGCTCTTGAGTGGAAAGAACAACTCTGGTACCCAAATGGCGCTGTAGACGGATGACCGAAAGCAGGGACTCTGTCAGTGTTTGGCTGTCGGAACTGTCTTTCATGTACTTGTGTGCTTCATCCAAAGCAACGATGCGTCCAATAGTCGGTTCTTGCTCCAGAAATAAACTAAGACAAATGTTAAAGAGCGAACATGCCGTCTCGGCCGTAACACAAGGACATGAGAGATCGACAATCGTGAGTTCTCCAGGCTGAGTTCTTAGAATTAGTGACGTCCCAGTCACTACATAGAAGAGCTTACAAGCAAGTCCCATTCTACACCCGGAGTAGAAGTATTTCCCTTTCCCTTCGGCTGCGCTTTCAATCTGGAAGCGGAACCTTTTGCGAAAGTTTGTTCTGTGACCATAAAGCTTTCCAAGGTCTCTAGACGTTGTTGCAATGGCAGTAGCTGACCTTCTGTTAAGGACTTTTTGCTAATAGCTGTCTTGAAAGCTTTATAGTCGAAGGCTGAGTTGGTCTGTTGCTGCGCGATACGCATGTCGCGTAGGATGCGACTAATAACGTGAAGATACAGCGGTATTCCACCACCCTGAATTGAGCTGACAGCCATCAAATCTAGCATCCTTCTTGTGTTCAGGTCCGATTGGCTAATCCGCAGCTCTTTTACTACCACCCTGGGGAGATGCTGATAGATGCGCTTCATGGGTCAGCCACGAGCCTTTTGCCAATATGAAGGAAGGGTTCACCTTTATATGAAGGATATTGGAAGGGGCACATAGTACTCTGACCCTCACGTCGGTGTTACTGGCTATATACGCCGCTTCGCAGGGTATTCCGCCTGTATCCGAGACGAACGTATCGTAGTGAAACACAAGGCCTGTCAAGGGATTGGGAAGTTGATTTGCCTTAGACGAAATTAAGCAATTCTCTAGGATAGTACTCAGTGTATAGCTTTTTCCTGATCCCTGGCTGCCGCAGATAAATGTACTGGCAGGAGCGGCCACGTTGTAGAATAACCGAGATCTGAGTTGTTCGACACTACTAGCTGACTGGGAAGAGGACCCCCCCAATTTTGAGATGTTGGAAGCCAGAAGTCCGTACTGAGCTGGCCGTTCTGCTTTGGGGAGCTTTGCCTCAATATTGTGCGTGAAGAGCGGAACAGACTTGACTGTGCTTGTCATTTCAACCTCATGATCAAGCAACTTCAAGTGAGGGTGTCGAGACTGTGAAACAACGGATTGAGCGGAGAGACCCATGATTGAGCAATGTAGTAGTAATTTGGTGGAATTATGGAAATGGTTGGAGTTTTATGAGTAAAAAGACAACCAATTGTTGCCCAGCGGCCGTTCCTGTAGCTTTGTAGAAGGCGCAAACATATAAAAACGGTTTATGAGTATCTATGAAGAGCAATTATTGACACCTTGACGCGACACCCTGCTGTCCATAGTGAAGGTTATTCTCAAATATTCGAGCTATCTTCCCAGAGTTACACCACTGCTATTACTACAACAACTTCGGCCATCACGTCTTTCTTGTCTGCCTCAATAATGGAAAGTGGCCATTATAGAGTACGCGATTGCCATCCCCGCTACGCAGCGGGCCAAACGACTGGTACGGTTTGAATCTAGCCCTGCGGGTCTTCTCCGCGAGATCTAGAGCCCTGTAAATGAGACGTGGCAAGTCTGTGATCATCCTGAGTGATTATTACGGGAATGCGAGAGTGAGATCATGATACGAGACGTGCAAAAGCAAATCGCGCAGAAGATGATCCACCCCCCACAGAGCGAAAGTGCAGTTGTGCAGCTGAACATGGGCGAGGGCAATTCTACTGTTATCGTCCCAATGGTCCTCATAGCTCTTGCGGATGGTTCAAAGATAATTCGTGTCATCATTGCCAAGCCTCAAGCAAAGTAGATGCATCGGATGCTTGCTTCAAAACTGTCTGGTATACTTGATCTCCCAGTGTACTTACTGCCATTTTCAAGAGACATTCGTATGAATCCACAACGCGCAGAGGCGATTCATCGATTGGCCACAAGATGCAGGAAAGAAGGCGGTGTGTTGGTGGTCCAGCCGGAACATTTGCTGTCGTTGCAGTTGATGGAGCTAGAATGCCAACTCAACAGTAACAAAGAAGCTGCAGAGCGACTGGGTTCAATCCGGGAACTATTCGACAATGCGTCTCCAGACATCGTCGATGAAAGCGACGAGAACTTTAGCGTGCAGTTTGAGCTTTTATACATATCAGGGCAACAGTGCTAAATCGAAGACTGCCCCAGCAGATGGGTAGTCATTCAAGAAGTGTTGGGGCTGGTTGCCCAAGCCGCTCGTGAAGCCAAATCTGAGTTTTCGAAATCACTCGAGTTTGATGATCGCAAAGATGGGCAATATCCCATAGTACGCTTTCTCCAAGCTGATGCTGGCAAGTAAGTTCTCGGTCGTGTTATCAAGAGAGTTTGCAAGGCTGGTTTGCGGGGACTCCCGATCTCAAGCCAGCCTGAGAAAATTCGGGATGCTGTTTACCGCTACATCGCTCGACAGGTTCTTGAGCTAATCCTGGGGCGGCACCTGCCTCAACCTCCATATCATACTGGTCATCGTCTGTTATTTCACCTAGGCCTTTTACCCACGTAGTGAACCCCCTGTCCTCTTGCTGATTGGTAACTCCCCCACGCTCTTCGCTGTGGTCCTCTGCATTATCTTCTTCTTCTTCCTCTCGCGTGTCATCCCCTTCGCTATCTTCCTTCTCATCCTCTTCATTATTATCACCAACATCCTCATTTGCACTCTGGCTACAGTCCCCACGTCCTACTACAGCTGCTTGAGCATAAGCAGTCGCGTGCTTACACCTCCCTGCGAGCTCTTCTAGGGCGGCCAAGTCCATAAAGACCCCGTGATACCAGATAGCATTCAGGAACTGCAAATACTTTCTATCCAGGGCTAGCCCCGTAACCTGCAGGCGTTTATCACGAGGCCGCCGATAAATGCGCAGGATCATTGCCAGACACCGTTTGAGCAAAAGCCGATACTTGGGTGACGATGTCGGCTAGGCAAGAGTGAAAGGTTTACTGTAAATGATAATGCCTGCGTACTTCGGAGCCTCCTCTTCCATAATTACCTTTCCTTTGTTATCAACAGACAGGTGTAGCCGCCTACAGCGACTGGCATCTGGACAAAGACTCGTCAGCCGATCAGTAAGGAACCCGGCAACGTGCACAGGCCAGATTTGTTGTATTTCGTCGAATTACCGCCACGACTGCGTACAGTAGAGGTAGGGCGCGCTCAGGACGTAATATCGATTGGCCGCCAAAGTAAAGGTATGTGCGAAGGTTGCGACGAATGAACGAACCAGCCAATGAGAAGGTTTATCACGAACTTTCAATCAAAAAAACGGACGGGGGACTGAAAACACTGTCCCTTTTTCAGTGAAAGAGTAACTAGCAGTGGTATGAGCCAATGGGCAGTGACGAATTTCCTCTTTCAGTGAAAATGGGACTGACCATAAGGATGTAGCAGCAGACCTTAAGATAACAATATGAAATGAGAATATCCTCAATACAACATGTCAAACAATATTTATTTACCTTTGTAACTTTCACTTCACAATGCCAATAGATAAGAAAGAATACAGTTATGTCTAAAGTTTGAAAACAGCAACCAAGTCAGGGGACCGGGAACCCAGCGCCAGATTGCATTTTGATTTAGCCGAAAATGTGCCGGCGGCTTTGAACCCTGAGTCGAATTTGCCTACTGGAAGAAAACTTGTACATATGAGCTATCTATAGGATAAGAACATGATATCCAACCTCATAACAAAATTTCAGGCAGCAAGCCACGCACGCATCCTTTCTCAAGATGACGGACTCTCTTGTACAAACAAGAGAGACGAAGCGAAGGTCATTTGAATCGCTTACTGGAAAGTTTGCGGTTATCCTGTGTTTCCACTTTCCAGAAAACTTTCAAGTCATTAAAAGCATTCAAAGGGACTGATGAGACTTGTGAAGGGCAGGAGGAGCTGAGTTGAAGGAGTTCGCAGCTCGCATCTTGTGTGGCATCCCCGTTATCTGCCGTGACTGTCTCGTAAGACACTCCTTCATAAATAAGGATTCCTCGGTGAGACGTAAGTCCCAAGTAGCCATGCTTTTCGATGTTCAATGTTTCGAACAAGCTAGGATAAATAACCTGGCCATGACCAGATGATACCATAATGTTGCGCCCCTTGTCTCCCGTAGCGACTTTATGGCCTACCATGGACCTCGCCCACTGCAGGAGGTCCATGATTACAGTAGACTCCAAAGTTGTATGACCTGTTTTGATCAGCTGGGAGACGGCTTGTTGTAGTGAACCACCCGATTCATGCTCCCGTGATAATCTTATACGTAAAAGGTCTGGGGAGCGGAACAAAGACAAGACAGTAATTTCGACAGTGATAAACGATATAAACTTGTAAAATTCAGTCTCTTTGCAGATAGTCTTTCTCCTTCTAGCTCTACCACATCGAGAACAAAGGCAGTTCTTGCATAAGGAGTCCAGGTGTTGAGAAACTAAAGGAAGATCAGCAATGAGAATGCCGTCACGAGTTTTCGCTAGCTTTGGCGTTTTAGCTAGGCCGAGTAGCTTGGAGTACACGTCTGCTATCTTGTGTGTGTCTGGTAATGGGTAGAGAGCGCAAGAATCATGCGTCGATACACGATGCTCTTGCTCAGAGAAGTCGAACTCAACCCATTGAAAAGATTCCAAAGTTTGAGGAATAGCATTATCCAAAGCTTCATGTAGGAGATCAAGCGATGCGCCACTAAACCCGAATTGTTCCAAGAGCCACTTCCCGTAATTCCCAATTGTGGCCATTCCAAAGAATGGTTTGGTAGAAGGCGGTGCGGTAAGCTGATCACGATGATTCAAGCTATCGTGAATGGTAACTTCAAGCCCCTTCAATTGATCTCGAGGGGTCTTTGTAATGATAAGTGTAATCACGGAGCCGGGCTGACTAAGAGGTTGTTGAGAGCCCCCCATGTATATGGATGGTGGCGATCCCAGGCACCACTCTATGAAAGCAACCACCCAAGCAGCAGCTTCAGTGGCTTTGATTGTTACTCCCGTGATAGCGGAATCATCTTTACTTAATTGATGGAAGACGTCAACCAGTTCGGTAACCATTTCTGGGGAGGGAGCCGATTGGGAGAAGAAACTCATCGAGCCATCCGGGTGACCCTCAGCTGCAATAACGTCTCTTTGTAGCTTGATTTGCCATTCCATGACAGATTCAGAGAAACCGGCCTGGTATAGCCTTCCCTGGGCTACCTAGCAAAGTTTTCAGTTCTGGCGCCTTTGGAAATATTGTCGTATCAGATGCCGTGCTTTCTAACATGGCCTGTAAGGCCTTGGCGCCATCGTATAAGCTGAACAAAGTGGTGACCGCTGCGGCTAGTCCTAGGAAACGCTGTCCTTCTATGCTCTTGACAAGCTTAGTCGCGGGGTCATTGAGCGGATGGACCACGGTTGCTCCCAAGAATCGTACGGTAGCTGGCCGCGGCGTCTCGGAAACTGCAGTTTTAACCTTGTCCAGTGTATCATCGCATATAGCGAGGGTGCTTCCAAATTGTTCACACGCCACTCTTGCCATAGCATGAACATTATCAGGCTGTACCTTCTCATTCCTAATCTCATCCCACAATGATTCCCATCTGGTTTCATCAATCTTCCACCGAGATTGAATGGAATGGGGCGACATAGTGATGTATATCACCTTGATTAAATACAGCGTTTTGATGGCTTTGGTTGATGAGCAGAATTTCAGATTTGTGTTCTTGAGCTATTTTCTCCGACCCCGCACGACTAGCCGAGACCAGTGCCAAGCTTAGGGACGTGATTAGCTGTCTATAAATAGCTGAGCTCACCTTGTAGAGCGTTTATTGGGGAGCTACGATTGGCCTACCCTATTTCCCAGTAGAAGAAGTATATAATAATACAAAAGTCTTGATTAGATAATATTTCTTAATTAAACTGTGACGGTTGGGTCCAACTATGTTAACTAAGCCGTGCTAGGTTTAAGCTTGCCTTGACATAATGAATTGATGCATCCACTTAGAATGCATTTTACTGATAAAAGTCTATCAGTGTCTAGTCTGAGTGGGTTAAAAGCCGATGTTCTGGGCGGGCTGTTCCAGGTTTTGAATCTCTCTGACTGCTTCCTTCAACCCGTCGTCCCCAAAAAGATCAAAGAAGCGGCGACTTCGGTCAAATACGAAACCCAATTTTGAGAGCAACACACCCACATGGTCCTGTACACTGTGTTCCCTATAACCAAGAGCCACAGTGTCTGGCCATTCCCAAGCACCTCTCTGATGCTCGATTTCGTCGTACAGTGTATCGATACGAGTGGGACTACGAGCGAAATCCAACAGAAAGTAGGCCCTAACCTCACGCATATTTGTACGCACTTTAGAGGAACAAAGGGCAGCAGCAAATTTGAAATGAGGTTCTGGTTGGAATAGGTCGATGAAACGGTCAGAAACCGAGCGTCCTTGCCTCCACCACGCCTTGAAGACTTCTTCCCACTTGTGGTGTAGTAGTGGGAGTTTGGTAGGATTTTCCACATCAAAGCACATCTTTATGATCAGGAATCTCACGGGTTTCTCGCCCCCCGCCCCAGCAAGATGATTTTCGAGTGTCTCATAGGGTATTATTCTTGTGTCCCCATTGTCTGTTTCGGTGACACGGCGTGCATCACTCATCGCTCTTGCTCCCCTCGTTTATGGTCTGAGAAAGGAAAATTGATAAAATGTCGGTTACCACTGTATGTATATCAATGCTGTTAGATAACAATACTCATAACTGAAGGGATCTTTCTCCCCTGCTCTTGTCGCGACATTATTGATGATTCTAGCTGTATGATATACCGTTCAACTTTCTCTTATCTTCTCCGCTACTTGATTCGCTAATGTGACTTGATCTTCATTTGCCAGCCTCAAATCTGTCTGACTTCTCGGCTACTTTTTTCCCTCGCTAAAACCGCCATTGTCCCCTACCAAAATGTATAGACAACCACACCAACCCTCACCCGATTCAGCACACCAATTCCTTTTTTTCATGAGTATACATGATACCTAAGCCATGATCCCCTGCTGGAATGCTAATCAAAAGTGTGTGTCTTGGACTCCAAGAGTTCATTATCGATGCAAAGCTGGTGCAAGACCTTATGTACATCTTTGTAGTTCTTTTGGGAATCGTACCAAACGGCTCCTAGCAGTGCTTCGACTGCAGTAGCGCCAGTCACGCGGGACACTATACCCTGTTGAGCCGGGCATGTTTGAATATGAGGTGTCAAGCGACAATTTTGCTGCACGTTTTGCAAAGCACAATTGGAAAGCTCTCTTTGGCATATCTTCTCACATTGCCCTGTTTCTTTGGTGAGTGGGATTTCAAAGACACCGTCTCGCTCAACGTACCTATGTTTTTCCCTTCATGAAAACAATCGTCAAGAGTAATGAGCCGGATGAGAGCGTCTCCAACTTGCGCTAGTCGTTTGTTGCCTTCATTTTTGTTGTTTCCCTGGTATGGTACGCCGGCTGACTGGAGGGCCTTTTCGAGCAAGCCATCATTTTTGAATTCATAGCCTAATATGTTCTCGACGTCTTGAATATCGCCCATCGTGAATTGTGCGTGATGTCTGATTGTATGGTCTTGCTTGAGTCAGGAGAACGAGAATTGATTGAAACAAGAGCTTTATAGCCATGCCTTAACCTTGCATGACATCACTTCAGGTATATCAGTTCTTCTTCCTCTGTTCCCTGATATGTCATCTCGTGGCCGATTTCAGGACCACCGATATACTTTTAGCATTTCCAAGAACCTTATCAAGTATCAACACATATACTTAAAGTTTGTAAACTCTATCGGAGATCATCGCCTCTTGATCGAGATTCTATATCGACTCTTATGCACTAGATAGCCGAGTGTCAACTGATTGTCGCAAGTACCATTTTATGCCCTAACTAGAAGCATCATGAACTATTTTTAATTTTGGAAGAGGGAGGAAAAGTTGGAGACGGGATATCGGGGTAAGTTGACTGAAAGTTTCGCTTGCGGAAGGATTCAACGAGACGCATGCTTAGCACGCGTCATAATTGCAGCGATCGGCGGGAAGCTGCCGCATCTAGATGAATTATTTTCGCCGCTAGCTACTTGGTTCATGTGAAATCAAGATTTCCCAGCATCAACAGCAAAAGGTCAATGCAAGCATATAATAGAGTTCCAGACCATGAAACTTTGACTTTAATTTACCCATTGACCCGAAAAGTCTACATTACTTGTTAATGTCAAATATTCAATCATTGTTTTAAAGAGTGGTACTCTATTCTGTCGAGCCCAATCAATCGTCAGCTCACGAATGTCTTTCTTTTCTTGAAAAGCCCTCTTGGCTAGTAACTTTCTTAGGTTTATCACTATCGCGTTTTAGAATGAGGCAAGTTGCGGGCGTATAATGTATCAATATTTGTAGTGATGGGCCAGGGGCTTGCTAATGTTGGTTGATTGGGGAGGACATGTTTGCGGGGTGCCTGCAGAACCGATTTAGTCTGGGGGATTCTATATGCGCATACAATCTTGCCTTGGGTCATGGACTTTAATTTCATCACAACTCTCAATCTAAGAGAAGAAAATCAAACTGAAAATCGATGACTAAAGCTGGTGATGCCAAAGCGAGGAGCTAGCCAGAGTTTGGCCAGGACCATAGCATCGAGGTGCAGAGCCTCATCTGTTCTATATATGATTTATTTCAAAGCAGCCATCATGATTCATAAACATTTGAAGGTCCGGAATGACGTCACTGAATCTATACATTAGAAGGACGCCAGCATGAATTTGGCACAAGTCTATCGGTCCACTTCGCGTAAGCTGAGGAAACCAAGGACGGTACCATAGCAACGAAATTTGTTTCCGTCTTATTAAATGATTGATATCAATCTATTCTTGCCCATCCTTCTGGACTTCGGGATCGATGTTAAGAATAGCAGGAGGTATGCATCCGCAGGGGCCATGTAGAGGAAGTTCACGGGCTATCAACTTATCTCTTAGACAACTATAGTGCATTGTATGCTTCCCACAATACTCCCAGATAACCTTTTGATATTCCGCAAAAGCCGTGGCGCAAAGGTAACAACGCTGTGTCGATTTGGGTAAGGAAGCAACAGTTGGAAAAATCAATCAAGGGTCATATTGGGCATCCTTTTGGGTTTTGGTGATGATATTTTTGATTGCCTCATGCATCCAGTCTGCTAGTTCTTCTATCATCTCGTCAAGAAAGATCTTAGGCGTATCAGCAAGCGCAAATGCGAAGTTTACTCTGTTAGTCATCGCATTGACCATGTCCCGAGCTTGACTTCATGATTGAACGGATAAAAGTCGTATATAATTTACCATTCTTGTTTCTTATTCAATATCTTTGAGTACTTCTATGAGGTCCTCAGAACTTTCTGCCATGGCAAAAATATTGATCTACAGACACTATTGCTGTGCCTAGTACTGATCTAGGAGAGGGGAATTTAATACACATATATACATACGTAATTAAGGCTGCTAGGTCTCAGGCATTGAAGAATGACTGCGTGCTCGAATACCCGAAGTGTCCAAATTTATCCTTACCATGTACCAGCGAGCGACAAGACATTACTAGTTCTAGGAATCATTGACTCAGTAATTAGGGTCTGTATGCTTTGGCCTTTATCATAAAGTGTAAGTAGCTCTCGAAAGTGTTGCGGAATGGGATTAACGTAATACAGACCCAGCCATAATGACAAACCGCCCAGCGCTATATACAAACTTCCCGAGTACGAATAGGCTTTATATCGCCGGCTACAATGGGTGTATACAGTGTGAAAACTGTGCAAGATTCACCTTACATCCTCAAAGTGACTATTACTGTTGCTTGCTCTGATCCAAAACGAACATCCTTGGCCATATGGACGACACGTGTTCTACGCATACCGAGAGGAAACGTGTTCAGATCTTCATTTTCGGCATTGCAATGTTTGTCACATTTTGCCACCACTCTGAGGCTCAGCGGAGCCCATCGTGAAAAGTCAGGGGAAATGTTTTTTGAGACAACGCATCAATTAGTCTAATAGTTACCAGTGTATAGCCATTTTTAGTTTTAAGCCATGGGGACCCAGTTTAATAGCCCCAAACCAACTATCGATTGCAAGCAAGTACAGGGTCGTGCGGGTCCAGCGTCATCAGTTGATTATTGACAATGCCCCATAATAATTCCCATGTGCCACATTATAACCAGTGTCTCGTGACCAATCACCGATTTGGTGCAACCAAAGCACATAATATGTCAGGTAGAACCTCAAGCAGAACACACAATACGAGCATATCGGGAAATTCAAGGTTCATTCTATATTGCTTCGATAACAGTATTAACCGTTTATAGACTGGAAATGATTGGAGGAGATTGATAAGAATTGTATTTGAGTTAGATGAAAAGCCATACGTAGCAAATGAGTTAGTGCACCCTACTTTTTTCGTGGAATTTTACTTGCTTTACTTACATATTGTGCCATGTGTAACAAAAGACAGATATTTCATGGTCTAATAATACATTGAGCTTTTTCCATCGGCTACTAAACGTAGTGTACAACCCGAGACGAAAATTTCACGTCATAATATTGTATTACCACCACCGCATTTTCATTTTCGTCAAACTTCGTAAAATGCTTCTCACGAGAACACATGGTTCCACGATAAAAGGCTGTACTACCACCACCGCATTTTCGTTCTCTTACACAAATAAGCCTGTATGCTACGGCATAACAGCAAAATGATAAACACTTAGTTTGTGGCAGGTCAAACAATGATAACTGCTAGAGTATGAAGAAAATTCAAAAGAATAACCCTAGCCCTTAACATTGATTATTTTACTCTGGAAATCGAGAGTTGGTCATATTGTTGGCGTTCGTAAGCAAGCCTCGAATCTCAAGCCAGATAATTGTTCTAACGCTACAGTATTAGAAGCAAACTCAGTCCGGCAGCACATTATCTTTTTACAACAATCCGGAATGCGGTCAAGCTTGGACCTCACTGATAGACAGGCTATCAATCATCTGTGGAACTTAGTTGTCGAGAAGCTCCTTGACTTCGCAAGTGGGTGTCATGGACTATCAGAACTCGAGGAGAGATATGTCCGGTATTGGAAGGAGTGGCTACGCAAATATCGGTCATTAGAAGGCCCAAATTACCATGCCAAGGGATATGCTTGGAAGCATATCAATGACGCAGCAAAAGTCGACCATGGCCTCGCATTACTGGTGATGATAGTCAGCAAAGCGACACATCTCATGAATCTCTGCCCGGGATATTGTTGTTCACTGGAATTTCAGCATTGGTGGTATGTACTAGTAGCGGACGGTAATTTCGAACAACTTGTTACCTTGCGCAGAATCTTTCAGGCCCGCGGACTTGACGAGGATTTAGATCTACATAGGTAGCAAGGAGGGTTCAAGGGGAAATACTCCGGGGTAGCAAGCTGAGAAAATAATATGACACCTACACTATTCTAGGGACAAAGCAGGCTAGATATAAAATCTATACCCGTACTTCCTTGCTGTTTCCGTAGGGGAGAAAAAAAGAGAAAGCGGCCCGTGACCGGGTAAATAAGTGAAGCGCTAGCCATAACATATCAGATTGAATATCGCAGTGGATAATTATGAATGCCAGAAGAAGCTGAACTGGCTCTAGATTAAGCTCTTTTGCAAAAGGAAGTTTTCGGAGCTATTTCGAGTCGTAGAGCGGGCCCATAAGTAGGTCGAGACTGAAGCAATGGCCTCGTCTGTAAGTGGACGATTCGTGACGGCCAAGTTTTATTAAGTGAGTTCATATTCTCGCCTCCAACAGTCGTCCTGTTTTCTAAACATCAGCAGGCATTCGCAAGTAACCATTGTTCATTCGACCCACGATGACGGACATCTTCTCTTGCCAAGGTGCGACTTTGGTAGCTGCACTAATTTCGAGCTGGGCCATTTCTGTGATTGTGTATAGACTTTTCTTCCACCCTCTCTCCAAGTATCCAGGGCCTTTCTGGGCACGCATATCAGAATTTCCGGCGTACTACCATACTAAGAAGCAGAATCGCCATATATGGCTCTGGCAACTACAGCAGAAGTACGGTGAGTCAAATTCTCTGAGGCGCGAATAGGGAGACGTCGTCTGATATCATAGTGTCAAATAGGCCCGAAATTCCGTATCGCTCCTGATAGTGTCCTGATCAACACTCCCACCGGCCTCAAAACCATCTTCACCAATAAAGCCAATGTGAAAAAAGCAGAATATTATAAGTCATATCCTCGCAATATTCATGCCATGACAACATGGAACACGATTGATAAGACTATCCATGCTAGAAAGAGGCGTGTCATGAATAATGCCTTTTCTGATAAGGCAATCCGCTCCTATGAGCCTTTTATTCAAGAGAACATCGACCGATGGTTCGAACTGATCGACAAAGAGATTGGTGAAAAGCAATGGTCTAACTCTCTGAACATGGCTCAATGGTCAGATCATCTTGTTTTTGACATCCTCGGTGATCTATGTTTTGGTAAATCGTTTGGCATGAAGGAGCACAATAGCGATCTGCGACATATTCCACGACTCATGACCGACTTTATGGCTCTTCTTCACCCCGTAGGAGCCTCTTCCCAGAATAGCAGTACGTTGTGACTAAGACTGACCAAGATCTAGATCGCTTATTCCCCTTTTACTGCTTTATGGGTATGGCTCAAGCCTCGTTGTCTCGATCGACTCCTTGCTGTAATCGCACCCCCTGCTCTAAGTAGATGGCAAGATTTTGTCGAGAAATGCTTCGAAGAGAGAGCGAAAGTGGAAGACGATACTCAAAAATTGAACAAGTCCGTAGCTGACGGCCGAAAAGACTTCTTTCACTATCTCCTTCAGGCTGTGGACCCTGTGACTGGAAAAGGATACACCAAAGATGAGCTCTTTGGTGAGAGCGAGTCTCTCATTATTGCTGGCTCTGACACGACTGCTACCAGCACCGCTGCTGCTTTCTTCTACCTTCCGCGCAACCCTCAGGTTCAGGAGAAGCTCGCAAAGGAGATTCTTTCTGCGTTCTCTAGTGCTGATGACATCAAGAGCGGCCCGACTCTTTATTCTTGTCAGTATCTTCGAGCCTTTATCGACGAAACATTGCGCATGAGTCCTCCCGTCCCAGCTGATCTTGCTCGAGAGGTCGAGAAGGGCGGAATCGTGGTCGATGGGAAGTATATCCCCGAGGGTATCAATGTCAGCTGTGCATCCTATTGCCTCCACCATAACCCTGAGTTCTACCCTGAGCCGTTTAAATTTATCCAGAGCGTTGGATAGTTGATGGAAAGAATGAGTTTGGTGTTTCGGCTGAGTGTGTTGCTCTAGCTCAGGGTTCTTTCATGCCTTTCTCTGCTGGGCCTCGGGGATGCATTGGAAAGAACCTGGCCTATCTTGAAATGAGTTTGATTTTGGCGAGGACTGTTTACAACTATAAGATTAGGCCTGGCATTACTAGTAATCTTGGTGGTGGTAGGCTTGATGCTGTGGAGGGCCGTCGCACTAGTGATCAGTACCAACTCCAGGATGTATTCGTCAGTATTAGAGATGGACCAATGGTTCAGCTTACAAAACGCACTCGTTCAGTGTAGACTTTTGTACTCTAGTGTTTCAATACAGTTTCTGTACGCAATGCGTTTATTTTTAATTCACTTATAGATCTAAGTGAAGGGTTTTCCACGAGGTGTATCCGCTCAGGATTCACGAGCTCGATGCCCATCCACGATGCAGAGGTACATGCAAGAGGATCAGAGATGAATACATGTTTCAAGATGGTATCATCGTACAAACCTATCAGCTAAGGCATTTGGAAATCCACGGAAGGAGGCGAAGAGCGTCCATGGAGTGGTAGATACTCAAGATACCAATAAAGTACTTATTGAAGCCATGCCAGCATCGCCACGAAGTGTAGGTAATGGATAGTTCAGGAGAATCTCTCGGCGCTTTGATAAATAGAGGCGAGGAATTCTTATCTCAACGCTTCCCTATACCAAAACGACAGTTAATATATATCCAAGCGCATTTGAAGTCCTGGTGGCCCTCAAGGCGTGCCGTATACCGTATACCACAATTAAATTGACACGAAATATCTGGTTGCTAATATCCTTTTACCGGCGGTCTGATCTCGCAGAAAAGCACTAGACTTGACGAAACCATAGTGTAATGCTGACTTACAGTCCAACCTGAATCACGGCGCACATACACTCAGATTTCACACGTTTCAGCATGCTCTACGGCCGGGAACAAGGCGGATCAATTATAAGACTTATCCTCCGGTAGCACTTGACGATGAGCGGAGCTCACCACGCGGATTTCAGGCCAAGCAATACGCTCCTGGCGAGTCAGTTTTCGATGTCTCTGCGGCGATCAATGTTGGCGGTCCCTTGCATACACGCTATTGGGATAAAATGGCTCCATCAAGCGCTATATTTCCTATTGCGGAGCAGTGTATGTATCTCACCTATGAAGGGTGACTCAAGAGTGCGACGTTCATTGCCATCTCAGTGTCGTTTAGCTACATTATGTTTGGTCAAAGCTTGACCTGATAGAGACCAGCCACCCGTTTGTGTTATAGAGTGTGACAAACCCTATACTCCACTGGTCTAATATGTAACACATCTTTCGATCTCCTAAAGAGTAAGCGATTGTCAAATAGTCATTTGGATTTCATCTGTCCAAGAGCATGCAGGCAATCACGTCGCTCAAGTGTCAAGATGGACTAATAGTCAGATAAATTACGCATGGTGAGGAAAACAGGCTGTGCTTTGACGAATAGACCTTGTTTCCATGTTTGATCAGTTACGCATTACAACCTCATCCAACTATACGGTGAGCTTATTGCAATGTTACTACCTATTTCATTTTCGGACATTTTGTGACCAAGTTTCATTAACGAGTCACTGACGGTGGACCCATTCAGCGCTACAATATAAAAGCCATCTCCGTGTGAAAGGAAGGCCTATACTCCCTGGTCGTTTTGAAGACAGTCCATCCAATTCAAGACAGATCTTGGTGTGAATTGCTGGCAGCGATACCCGCACTTTGCCTAAGTCTGTCAATAGTTTGACTGACCTATATATGCATCACGAGCCTGGAACCTCCTCCAATACATTCAGCAGTCACGATGAAACGGAATCTAACCAGGTTACTTGACATAGGCCACCAAGCTGGCGTAGTGGTGCAGCCTGTGAGGAGGTATGACATCGACAAACGCATCAGGAGATGGGGTCTGACAGACGATCAACGTCAGATGATCAAGCAAGCATGTAAGGCCTACAACATTGTTCTTGTTACTTCTACAAGTTACTCACCTCCATAGACGGCAAACTTCTTAGTAATAAAGCTACTGCTGAAGAGCTTGCTCGATTTCAGGATGAATACAAGCGACGATACGGTAGTTTTTCCTGCCGAAATGATGAGGTATGGATCTGCATCGAGAGGCGGGACATAAATGGTTGGCATACAACAGAGGCTATGAGCGACTTAGAAGACTACTACGGCCTCATAATAAGGCTTGAACCGAAGAAAGGATGGTGGGCAAGAATTCTTTCGATGTGTTTCGATTGAGCCAGTTCGATGGAGCACTGGTTACTGTATCATGTATGCGTATATAGCCTGTATTATTCCTCGCATCAAGCGCTTGCTATGCTACTAATCGCTGACTTTGAGTCTGCATGGCTGAAATAGGCGGTGGCTTATTACCTACAGAGAAGAGGATATCCGATGATTTCGACTTCACAGTGGCTGGGCATAAATGGACCAGGGAAATATAAGAATGGTTAATGGCTGAAAAACGAAATATACAAGCAACTACAAAGTAATAAAAGCCCAATATCAGTATATACCCAATTCATTACATTAACTATTGAATGTGTTTTAATATTTATATCATATTGATTACCTTGATAACAAATATCAGATATCTCGGCGGCATGTTAACCAATCAAGAACGATGTTTAATGGAGAAGGGAATGGAGGATGGGAATTTAAACAGCGGTAAGAGATGGATTCATATCGTTTTTCATATCAATGGTTGGGGTGGTGATGTTTGGTAGGAAAGGGACCTCTTTTTAAATCATTGCAGGATCACAGGTTTGATAACCATGACAATAACTAGATGCACTTCGTGACTTCTTCAATGTCATTGAGAATACCTGAATACCACTTATTCAAGAGAATACATTTGTACCAACAGAGGCACACCATCCACATGTATCTGTTGTGACAGTAATCTAGATTTCATAGAGCTAGGCTCAGATGATGTTGGTGGTGTTGAAGGACAGAATAGGAAAAGAGCTGTCCGTGAATTTCTTTTCTCCGTTCATTTGAGATTCAGAGATGGATAAAATACATATCGCAAGCTCCCTAGAGGCAAAGCGCCGACCAAACTCATACCAACTCGGTTCAAGTGGATGGTAGGCCGTGTATTAAGGTCATGGACACAGATGTAAACCTGGCTAGCTCCAGGAGGGGATCAGCTATTAGGTTTTTCAGACCCGAAAAGTTAAGAAAGAAAATGAGCCTACTATGCCCGATAGTCGAAAGCTAGGAGTGAACAGTGCGCTGAGCATGAGCCATTATAGACATGAGATAAGAGTGGAGGGACGACTGCACCTATCTTTAAAAATAAACTACAAACGCTCATTCTCCAAGTCTACCATACTCAAAGTACTTCAAGGCTTACAAGTCTACCACAAGCACTACCAAATTGTGCAGGTTCTTTTCTCGCAGAATTTAGTTCATATGGTTACAGACCACTTAGTACGTTGGCAGTAGTCCTCGTTATATGGATGAGGTTTGTACCTCTATCGTCGAGAACAGCCAGGATATGTGCAGCAGCCTGATTATGTTAGGGCACTGTGGTCAAAGCACAATATCATTTCCCACCAGTCTAACATATCTTAGTTTAAGAATCTATGCAGCCAAGTGGCAGCTACACTAACCACCTAGAATACGCCAACCTCTGCATGCACCCCCTCAGTGAGGGTTAAGTTCTTAGTCCATAATAAAGCTTTACTATTGTTATTAGAAAAGCAGGTCGAAAGTGGAATAACTGCAGTGTAGATATGAACAGGCATCGCATTTCCGGAGTCTTTTCTCTTCAGAAAAGCCGTCGACAAAAAGCGCAGCTTCACTTGGACTTTTCAGCTGTAGTTTATACAATACCTCAGAAAGAACCTTTTGTCGAGGAAGAGGAATATTGTTTTCATCTCGTAGATGGTTGACTAGATAGTCCCAAAAAGAAGAGATAACGTTCTGGATTCATTGTCCAACCAGATCAGAAGCCGTGACATGGTGAATTCACAATGAAAGTGACTCGAGAAATTTAACATAGATATCGTGTCCAAAGTGTAGAATCGCACGGGCTAGATTTACCCAGAGCTGACCAAGCTACAACATCAAGAGCTTACTATCGGATCTGATTGTTATACCATTAGGATTGGGACGTATGACAGGCTGAGCGACAGCCCAGCAAGGTTTTCACTTCATTTCAATGGATGCGAGATTGCGAAGGCGGCCATGCTTTTTGAAATTATGCATGCTGACGCCCTGAGAAGCTGCGTTTGGACCAAATCTTATCCCTCACTCCTTGGGCCATCAGATGCCTCACAATTCGGGCAAATACCAATTCTGGTAGCTTGATCCATGCAGCGAAGTCTCATAATGAATGCGTAGTCGTCCAGACAGAATCTTTTATCACCAAGAGCCTCAGGAACCCCCATGGAGATCAACTTTCTTCCCGTGCTCAAATAGGTGTAAGGAAGTTGGGGTTCAACCTTGGTCGCCCTAGAACCTACTCGAGTCAATTTCGCCCCTGGCGTTATCTCTCTACAACGATTTGGGCCCATGGAGAAGAGTGTTTTCCTCTCAATGCGGCTATGGCCTCTCTATCCAGGACCTGCGAAGGAAAAAGGATCACTTACATTTCTCGATTCCACCCAAGAAAGTACCCGATAGCGAAAACCTAAATCCTTTAGGGATCTGGTGACAGAATCACATTGTTATGCGTCAGTGCTTCAACTTTCGGACGTTTTCCGGGCTGCGGGCCAAAGTAGACATTCCCGTCTTTGCAAACAGGGTATTGGCATACCGTCGCGTTTTTAAGTTACTTGTTTCTGACTTCGTGAGCGTCAAGAGAAATCCTGACTGCCAGCCAAAGCCGGATGGGCTTGTCATCCGAGAATCGTTGTTGTTATTTATAGCAGGAGCGGGGATTTTCCAGCCTCTTACTTGGCTCAACATACAAAACGCCTGATGGAGAAGGATGGCAGCCACACTACGTAACCCAGCAAGTGTGACAAGGTTTAATTCGAAGACGTGTGAATATGTGTTTAAAATCGTTCGGAGGATGCGTTCCGCTATTTGGTATTGGCCCGGCTTATGCTCATTTCTGGGGCCATACGGCCGGCAAACTACACACAGTGATATCCCAAGATCGCTGCCAATCTACGGCATGGTTGAGGGGAAGAATTTTGCAATTAAACCGAGCCCATGAAAACCGACTTGATGGCTACACTTCTCTTTTCTGTCATACAAAACAGATCCCTTATATTCTTGTACCAACAACCTCAATGCCACTTCGGAAACTAGGCTGACTCTACACAGGCTCCCTCTACATCTGAATACATATTTTAACATCCCTGGGCGGGTCGTTCTTGATTTCGAATCTTTATGACTGCTTCTTTCAACTTTTCGTCCCCAAAAAGATCAAAGAAACGGCGACTTTGGTCAGACATGAAATCCAATTTTGAGAGCAACATACCCACATGATCCTGTGCACTGTGTTCCCCATAACCAAGAGCTATAGCACGTGGCCATTCCCAATTACCTTTCCCTTGCTGGATTTTGTCGCTCAGCGTATCGATACGAGTGGGACTATGAGCGAAATCTAAGAGAAAGTAGGCCCCAACCTCACGCATATTTGTACGCACTGTAGAGGAACAAAGAGCAACAGCAAATTTGAAATGAGGTTTCGGTCGGAATATGTCGATGATTCTGTCAGAAACCGGGCGTCCTTGCCTACACCACTTCTCGAAGATTATTTTCCACTTGTCGTACAGTAGTGGAAGCTTGGTGTGATTTTCCACATCTACAAACATCTGTATGATGAGGAATCTCACGCCTTTATTGCTCTCTGTCCCGGCTTGATGTTTGAGGTTCGTATAGAGTATTGTTCTTATGTCTCCATCGTCTGGTTTGGTGACAAGGCGTGCATCGCTCATTGCTATTGTTCCTTTCGTTTGTGGTCTCAGAAAGACAAATTAATACAATGTCGGTTACCACTGTATCTGAATGCTGTTAAATAACAATACTGATCACTGAAGGGAACTGGCAAACACCTGACTGGTTGCGCGGAATACTGGTCTTTTCATTCCCATCAAGACCAAGATTTAAATGACGATGGAAGTCAGGCTATTTATGCAGCTGCAGGACCTGTCAGAAACAAGTTCTTCATCCTACTGAATAAAGCGCTGCTTCTTTTCTCCTTTGTTTAATTGGTTTAATTAAGGAAGTCCCACACCACCGGTGACTTATTAGTTGTCAGCGCAGATATGTATTTTGGCGTGGCCTTCCAGGTCGAAGAGGGAGTATCTATATAATGGCTAATTAGTCAGTATGTACCGTTATGAGTTCCAGATAAATAGAGCAGAGCATGGGTTTCCATTTCTCTGAGAGTTCCGAATCCACCCTAACCGGAGTAGCTTGCCTTTCTCGACTGTCGCAGCTAGCTCTTCTGCCATAATACGCATATGCCACCTAGAAATCATCTCACTCTGAAAATGTTCTTCGGAATTGGTGAAATCATGATTCAGAAGTTTTTCAATATACATAGCATGAATTGTCTGATGCAAGCGCCTCTTTTCAGCAACTATCTGGGCGAGACGCCGTTGTTGGCCCTCGGTAAAAGAGCTAGTCTTTTTCTTCTGGCCGGCCCCGATAGTCTTTCTGGAACGTCCAGGCCCTGGTCCACCAACAGTCCTTCGTTATCCAACTCAATAAACCCAATGCTTGTAGAAATTCGTCACGCTTTGTTGTCTTGAGTTCTTTAGTAAGCGTTGGGATAAGGATTCTATGAAATAGATCAAGTTCATGTTCCTACTCGATTGGCCATCCAAGCAAGGCCACAGGGTGTCTATCGATCCAAAGCATACGAAGATAATTTGCTTGCGTGAGCAAGAACACACAGGCAGAAACGCAGTCCCGGACCGAGGATGACAATGACCGGGGGTGTTGATCTCTAGTTTTAACCCTGTATTTTCCCTTCTCCCCCAGAGAATGAACTTGAACCGGTTTCTGGTTAAATAATAGCTCTAATATGATGCCCCCTGTTGCCTCATCCTAGTTGAACATGTTGGAGATGGCCATGGATCGCCAACGCTCGCTTCAAGACCCACAGGCACTCATTCAATTCAGTACATTGCGATGGTGCGCGCTAGGTCACCAGATGAAATAATTTTCCCCTTCGTCTTTATGTATGAATCGTCGCGAATGTGAATAGAAGAGAATACAATGGCTTCTAAGAAACCACCTTTACAGGTCATGCTGCTATCTCCCTTAGCCTTACCTCGTTTAATTCTGATGGCGTGGAAACTTCGTTGGAACATCATGCGATATGGCCTCTCGTTGTACCCTCACCGGCTAACGTCACCATCCTTCACCCTCCCGATGTGGGAGATGGCAATGCCCATTGATGTGCGAATAGGTAGCGTTGAAGTCGACAATTGAATACTTGTGATAGCCTATCCTCCGTTGCGAAGTGTTGCAATGCAGTGCATATCCGCTGAAAAAGCTTCCAAAACGGCTTCTCTTCTCAATTGTCCTGTAGCCAACCACAATTCAAGCCGAATAATGCTTTAGTAACTTCCTGGGGGCTCTTGAAACGTCTGAGTGCCCAATACTGCGGCCATACCATTGACTATGGGAGTTGAGGATACGAATTCCACATTGATGGTGTGAAACTAAGGTCCAAGAATGGGCTTTAGTAGATGCGGATATAGATCCAGCCATACGTGGCACAACATGGGCTTGAGGAAATAACGACGAAAAGCAAGCGCTGTATGCAGGCGCTAGCGACTATTACCCTTTCAGTCAGAATAGACCACCGGGCCCCTATGTAACATAGCTTTTCAATATGACACATCTAGAGGTATGCCCAATGGAGATACATAAATCTCGGGCAACACGGTTCGTTGTGGTTCTGCAAGTGCTCTCTCAAGTGCGAGATCAGATAATCCATCTTTTGGTATGGTTTCATAAACTTCAGCCTTACAAAAACGGTCTTTTCAACTGAACTTTTTTTTAGAAACCTACGTAACAGTCCAAGTCTATCGCCCTCGATGGGTCACTTAAATAAGACTCCAAATGGACATACCTTCCGAGACATTGATGCTTGGGAAGCTCTCAAGAGACGTGATTTAGAGTATGCCATCAACCTTCTTGTCTTAGGCGAATGGACCACCGACGATGTCATAAGAGACGGTTGGAGCTCTTTGGACGCAAGGGTAGGTAGTGAACGATGTCACGAGACCGCTCTCCTGGCCTTGATCCTTCGCCGCCTCGTCATCAAGTACCTCAAAGATAGCAAACTTTTGGAGGAATTCAAAGCACTTGTTATCGAATATCGTGCCAATCACGCTCAAGATAAACCGTGGACCAAAGTCTTTAAGGTTCAGGATGTTTTCCTTGGTAACTCTAACCGTTACAGTCAAATCATGGAATCAATTATTCACACTATAGGTCCTGACTGGACAATGTTTATTGGTTCTGCAAGGACACTTGCGTCTTTTAGTGTCCTCAGCACTATGGAGTGTGGTTTGACTGTTTATTATCGTCGTTTGGGGGACGTCCTTGTCGCCACGAGCAAGGGTCAACGTGCAGCTGGGATGGGAGACTATCATGATGCCGAGTACCCACTACGCACCTCATTCACCTCTGCTTCTTTCAGACTCATCGACAAGCTCTCTGCTGAAACTTTGCCAGAAAGGGACTCAGAAAGGCCTTTCGGTCCAGAGCCTCGGGCCTGCAAGACCCTTCCAGAGCAAGCACGAGAGGTGTTCCACTTCTCAAAAGCCAACAAGATCATTCCAAGTCATAATGATTGCCCCATCATCGTGGGTTCATTTTCCGCATCTATGCAGATCTTAGTTAGGCTCTGTTGGCTATACGACATCCCAATCACGCTTTGCATGCCCCGTCTACGATACGACAAGCCTGTTGGTGATTTAGAGGTCTTGGCGACATATAAACTTACTTCGGCACCTGTGCGAACTTACGTTGCTGTCCAGGAAGCAGGAGGAAGATTTAAAAAGGTGGACTCCATGAAAAGGGGTATCGAAGACGACCCTTGCTGGAAGCTCGGTGGCTACAGCAGGTATCATGAATCACAACTCGGAAGTCTTCTCTCCTCGGGAAATGATGACGAGTATAACAAAACACTGGACCAGGTTGAAGTTAGCCATTTAATGTCGTTATTTGGCTTTATCCATCCCGAATATCCACCACAAACTGAAAACGGAGGCGCTGACCTTGTGGCATTGCGAATGTCAGTATGTGGAGAAATCGCCCAATCAGCAGAGCTAAGTTTGGAGGGCATCAATTCTGGCTGGGTGTTGAAAGAAGACGGTGGAATGAACAACATGAGCTTTCGCTCGCTTGCTTCCGCTTGCAATACAATCACCAGTCACTACAATCTTCATGACACGGTTCTCGCATATCAGCGCCACATCGATAAGAAAAAGGCCTCTTACCAAATGCAATGCAAGCCTATACCATTCGCCTTTGACCACATTGACATTTCAACTCCAAGGTATGAAAAGGCCAAGTGGACTGGCATTCTCAAAAAGCACTTATCTACTTCGGAGCCCATGTATGCCAACCTTTTTGCGGTAGGTAGGACAGTTTATAGTATGAGGTATCAAACAGAGGCGGACAGGCTCATGATTCTCGTCAACAACGATAATCAGAAGCTAAAAACATTACTCGAGCGACATCCTGAGCATAGCATGTTCTTGACGCAAGATCACCGGAAAAAAGTTGACGAGCTTCAAAAAAGGAGTAAAAGAGAAATTGAAAAGAAAAAGGCCAGGTCTAGGGTTAGAAAGAAAACAAGCCCTTAAGCCCCATATCATGCATCATCCAGTTATATGTACTCAATTATCTATGTGGATTTAGAACAAGTTTGGCTGTATAATGAGTGAGATACCAACATAAAGGTAACATTGTTCTATGTAGCAACAGAGAAATGAGTTCAGAACGAAAATCAATGGACTATAGTTGGGTGTGATCAGTGAGCACCGAAATACCTTCCATGATAAAGGGGTACGTCACTGGTGGAGGCGAAGCGAATATTCCTGAAGTTATTGCAGACATCCAGTGGGCTTCGATATGATGCCAGGAGCGGAAAATAGAACTCCCTTTCAGGCGGCGAATGCAGATCAGTATTCAAATATACATTTTGACTATAACTGGAGCCAGCTACTGGAAGTTAAGAACACGGTGATCTCATATGACCAATAGCTGTCTTTCCATGGTTATGATAATCGAGGTTAAGACGGAGTCCCAGCCTGGGACAGGAAGGAATGAGAAGGTAAGTCAGCTGCTCTGGTCCGTCATAAAGTCCTTAGGGTAGACCTTAAGGGATCTAATGGCAACTTTGCTGTCGAATTCGGGAATAGAAATCGAACAAACCCCCCCTTGATCAAGCCTTATTCTGATAATCAATCCCAGACCTTTATCAATAGTCTCCTCACAGCTAAGAAGAATCCCCTCGTCTTGGATATGATTTGTTTCATCATTCCTTAGAACCTTCGTTCCAGGAAGAAATAACTCTGGAAGAAACTCCCAAGTGATCACATCACACTCAACAAGTGTTTCTAGCCTTTTATCTAGATCCCTGCACAAGTCCTCAAACATCCCAATGAAGCACCCAAAATGCTCCTTGTCCAGTAGCAATGCTTTTTTATGGTCAGGGTTAGCATCGCGAAACTTCCTCAGTGGCGTGCGATTGCGGAATAATGTCTTGAACTCGACCTTACAGTCTCTGTTAGTTGTGACTCGTACAAGATGGATTTACCTACCGAAGTAACAGGCTTCCTGGAGAGTGAGGTTTTAACTTCAAATAGTGCCCTTCCCATCATGCGTTGGAGATTTAGGGATATTAGGTCCACGATAACAGTTCTCTCCTTGGTCTTGGTGTCTGCTTTTGTCAGGTCTTCCTGTCAGCCCCAGCTCAAACTGGGGACTTACTCAGAGTATACCGGATAGCAAATAAAGAAGAAGGCTGATACCTCTCGGTGCCTACATCGCCGGTGTGGTATTTGAAAGGCTCGACTTTCTCGTAACAGCTACATTGATAGTTAGATCTCGCAAGATGGATATGTTGCCCTTTCGTAGTTACCTTTCTCCAATAAGTTTCCACTCAGAACTGGATGCGATAAAGAGTTCAGTTTGCCCCGATCTGAGTAACCCCCAGCCTAGATTTGACCCCATGGTTTCGTGGAGTTGTGTCGGAGTGATCCAAGTCCATAATTAACGTCCTCGTACCAGTGGGTGGCAATCATCTCTTTATAGACTTACAAGGCCTCGCCCGGCCCATGAATTGACCAGACCTGTGGATTATCCTTGTTTCAGCTGGCCTTCATTTTCTCAATCAGAACTAGCGTTCGTCGCTCGCAATTTCCTGAGAGCCTAAATAAGGAACGGGCCTCGTTTCTAAACTTAATCCTCAAGTAATAATTCAAATACATACTCACATCCAGGTACAAGAGATAAAGCAAGTACATATCTTAGAAGACAGGTTGGCAAATTTTTTACGCCTATCAACAACTTAATATAAAGTACTATTCTAGCGAATGATCTCTGATAAGTCGAAATCGTAGGACCGTCTCGAGTGGTAGCTCAGAGCCATACTCAATGCCGCCAATATTGTTGTTCAAGGATAATATTCTGGCGGTAGCTAGAGTAGGTCCTACATTTATGTGTCATCCATGCATTATCAACGCTGATGTTATAGCCTTGGCATTCAGATGGGGTATGTGAAGGAACGGATGCAGACAGCCCGTCAGCCGGGTGACAGCAAGGGTCACGACAAAGGCGCTATCAGGTGACAAGCACCTGTAGGAAGACGAGCACCGGGCGCGTCGAAACGGGCAGTTGGGAAACACCGACCAACATCGAAAGTCGCCTTGTACAGGCCTGTTGTCGCATCCCATATCTTGGCCGTCTTTTATCGTCCGGCCATGATACGACACGCTGGCCATCGGGTGAGAAGGCCACCAACCAACCTCATTCGCCATTGCCCTCTGGCTTGAGATCGGCAACCCCAACAAAGGATCGCGACGTCTATCGCCAGCACAGCTTTCTGGTTGACAACTGACGCATGGCATCTCTTACAACCAGAAACGAAGCAACACTGATTGACCTTCTCAGACATGAGTCAGCTTCCTGCATGTTCTCTGCTAAGAATCTTTACGAGTATCAAATCTGTCCACTTGGCTTTTCCATGCCTTGGGTTTCACAGAGCTAGCTAGGAACGTGAAGTACAAAGTAGATTCAATGGTCTCAGCAAGGGTAGCACGGCTGGCACGAGCCTCGTTCTGAACCAGAGTTATCCCGGTTTTATGTAATTGGTTTACATCCCGGAACCGGACCCGTTTATACTCAATCGCTCTGTTCTTGCATAATGTTGGGGTAGCATTGGATTACCGCTATGATCTTTCCATGCTTGCTGATAATAAATACGACATGGATGGTATGCAGATCAGTGTTCAGTCCCATTACTGGCGGTTCCGAGATTAAAAGTCACATATGGCCTTTGAACGGGTATATAGAGCAAACACCACGCAGAACCATCTCACAGGTCGATCATGGCTAAACATCAAGGAAACTCGGTACAGCATCCTGTAGAGGGTAGCAGCTCCAATGCGCACAAAGGATCTCCTTCCCCAAGCGCAAAAATTGCAATTTCCATCGTGGCGATAATTGTTGGTATATTGCTGATTACATTTTGCTACTATACGCTGCAAGGTACGTTGTCCGTTCAGTAATAAAATTCAGTCACTACAGTATATATGAAACTTACTGAAGTCTTCTGTAGAACGGCGTCGTGCAAGGGATGAACAAGATGTCTTCAGTTGGAATAAAGTCGCTCGCAAGACACTGAATGCTGCCATTTGCTTATGGATTTTCGTTCCAATTATTCGCTTTCTAAAACAGCGTCGTGCGGTAAAAAATGGGGCATCAAGTCAGGTTGGCGCTAGAAACAGTGCTTCGTTCTAAAATTCTTGACGGAATGGGGCAGAGGATGAAGAGAGTCCCATTCTTTAGTAACATGACCAGTCTACCAGAGGAGATAAATTATTGGTAGCGTCACCACCACTGTCAACCTACTGTGTGCCGTCATAGTGTTAATTTAAATAGATTCTGCCCACACACGTTAATGGGGTATCCACGCACGCGTTATGCCCTTTCTAGTTTCTCAGATCCGCACTAATACTAAATACTGGCCCACAGAGGCGTAATATCTCGTAGCCCACTCGATACAGTCTTGCTGACATCATTCCGTATGCCACGGGCATAAATCTAGGGTTTCAGTGGGAAATTATATTTCGGAGCCAAGTCCAGGTAGATTACTGAGGGCAGCCTCCGAGTGTATGAAGGAGCGAAGCGGTTCTACTCTTGGGTATTGCAGCACAGCGTCCTGATGCTCGCAGTATTATGGACTCTGTTAACCAGGGTGTTGAGATATTACTAGACCGCGCATTTCTTTTCAACGCGCCCAACAGCCTTGAAATTCTAGTTATGATCTGGAATGTGTTGATTTGTTGCCGGTTATTCGTGACGTTGTCATTTCCACAAAATCCATTATAGATCAGGGATACATGAGTAAAGACGACGGCTAAAAATTGCCCAGATTGAAACTGACGCAGCAGAATAGAGGATATATAAAACGGAGTCTCCTTCAACGAACTATTTTTAAAGTTCATCCCTCATTCATCACCCTAACAAGAATTGTCATGAAATCTCGTCTTCCTACAAGCTTACCCTTCGACATCCTCCACAAAATCACGGAGAACCTTACACCACTTAATCGTCTTGCTATGGTGAAAGCGAACATTACTGTTGATCCATTGATAACGTCTCAGGATATGAGACAGGCTAAGATATGGGGGGCCATTTTCAAGTTCGATACATGGATCAACATAGTAATGAAGACTGACTATGGTATGTCAGCTAATCCAGAGCCAGGGTTGATGGGGAAAAAGATGACGATCGGAAACAAGAAGAGGATTAATCTCATTCTACTCATCAACGACTGGGGCGGTGATATCAGATCCATAAGCGATCTCTTCTTCAAATCGTTACAGGATTACGTTCCTGATGACCATGACAAGAACTTGATCCACTTTAAGGATTCCTTGATTTCGTTGCATATCCAAGATGCTGTCAGCAGCAGCCAAGAACTAAGTGTCCAAGATCCAAGAAAATACATTTGTACAAAGCGAGGCAAGCTATCAACATATGTCTCTTATTACAGTGATCCGAATATCGTAGAGCTAGGACCAGATGATATAGGTGGAATCGAGGGCCGAAAAAGCAAAAAAGCTATCCGCGAAGTCTGCTGCGTTAAGGTTAGATTTAGGGACGGATCAAAAATTTATCGTGAATTTGATAATGGTAAACTATCGACCAGACTTAGACCAAACAGGGTTCAAATAGATGGTAGACCCTGTATCAAGTCATGGACAGAGGTATAAACGAGCCTACTGAGTCGAGATCGTACAACACGTGGACGAGTCACGCGCAGACCGAGCGTGAAGGGGCCGGAGATAGATATTCATGTGAGAAATCGACAGGGGTACGCGGCAATTAGGGGTACACCACAATTAGTAGCAATAGAACTAGCTATCTCCCGCCAGGAAGAGCGATGCAGATTATACGGACGGGAGATCGCTGAGAATACGAGACCAGGTCATTCGCCCCAGGGTCTAATGAAGAAGCTGTTCCGTGAGGCCTGGGATGATATCGACAGCAGCAGCGACTCTGACTCAGCGACGCCGATAGGTGCAACAACACCACCAAGTTGTGACGAGGATAATGCCAGACTGGAGACTCTTATTGAAAATAATACTGCGGAGAAGAAGATTCCTGCGCCGAGTCGGAAACGAAAACGGGAAATTGGGGAGGATGAGGGGCAGAGGGTGAAAGCGCAGACGGACATAGTAGACTCCTCCTCGAGTATTCTTGCTGAAAACGTGCCGCGTTTCGGCTGTTAGACCAATCGGAGCCTTTAGATTTCTACCCCCAATTCGGGGCTCAAAACGGGGCACGTCATTATCTAGCGACATTTAGCTGCAACTGACAACGCGTCGCTTTTTCTATCCCAATGTCCCGTGCCATCCCTGTAGAAGCGAACTGGCCTAGGTAGACGATTCTGTCAGAATCGTCCATACAAGTACAATTTTACTGGGTGAGCCTCTGACATGCTGACTCAATGATGAAATATGGGGCAGCAGTTGCCTCACCAAACAGAAAGGAGTGGGGCTTACGGAGTAGGTGGTCGACAATACGCCATCACACTTGGGACATTACCTCTCCTACGCAACAGTAGCAATCGGCACCTGTTTAGTACCATAGATGAGTCCGCGTCCAGTCATCTCGCTACGGTCGAATTCGTCACAGCCTGATCAGATAGCACACTTCTGACGTAGAATCATCGATGCAGAAATCTCTGAATCTGCAAATAGATTGGGGAAGTTTATTGCCACACTATACTCGATGTCTCTACGTTTACACGGATAGTGTTCATTCACATCGTGATTGTATGCTCGTTCATGTTCATCCTTCTGGTCAAGATGCGAAGACATGCCTTAGTTGATGTCGCACTAGCTTGTGAGCGTATGTGCACAAAATCGTTCAATTGCGTGTACTGGTGAGAAGTGATAGTTGCAATCACCGATACGGATCGTAAGCTAGGCAAATAAGCATCCGAAACATTGTGTAGATCTGTTGCTCAAATTACTCGTCGACATTATCGGTGTTTTCTCCCTCTCCTAATGCTCTTGATACTCGCCGAGTTCGAGTTCGAATTCGCCTTCGCCTTCGAGTCCACTCTCTCGATCTTAATGCAGGAGGCAAGCGGTTTTCACACTGTCCAGGTTTCGTAAGCAGCTGTGAGGATAGATGCTGCGCTTCTGGTCTGTACTCACTGCACGTTCCCAATCCTGAAAGTCCATGTGCCGGCCGTCGGGAGCCCTGATGATGAGTTCTTGTTGTTCCTTGAAAGGGTCTAGAATTCCAAGCCGACAAGGGCCATCATATAATTTGACGTACTCGTCAATTGCATTATGTAGAGAGCGCAATCTTTTTCGTAGCATTGCTCTCCCATTTTTGAACTTCAGGACATGGTCAACTATCAGGCAATGTGGGGTGAAGGGGTCCATGTGGGCATACTTCTCCAATGTTGTGGCTTGTCGGGCGCGAGTGTTGAGGCTTCACGCCAACCCAAGACGAGCAGGTTGGGTCCCAGAAGCAGAGATCGAGAGAGACATCGTCGAAAACCGCAAGGTCAGCCGCTTTTCGGAGCAGGCCAGATCCGCCCCAGTGTTTGCCTAAATTACGCTTCCTAACAGTCTGCTCCGTATGTGGTGAGGGCTCTAAATGCTTAACCTGTTGTGCGATGCCTTGCACAGCCTTGCTATGTGTCTGCGTCAGGTCGTGGTCGCCCATTGTGTCAAGGCTCAATAGCTCTATGAGTAGATCCCAAGACAAAATGGAATCGAGCACAAACAGGATTCTTCTGTACATTTTTAAGTGGTGGAGGTCCTGGCCGGCTCCACAGAATTCATGACGAGAAGAGGCCGAACTGCCAGCCATGGCCGTCCGAAAATGGCTGATATACCCTGCAGAGTCATCTTAACGCGTGCTAAATCGCGCATGTCTACAGAGTAGCGTTGCCCTTTTACGGAAGCCAAAATTAGCCACGTCCAGTTTCGAGTGCCTACCCATGTGCACTGCGGACACTACAAGCCTCAGGCATCAAGGATAGAAGTGGGCCTCGCTTCCCATTTTTATCTGTGTCAACCCACAAGGGCGCAAGGCGCAATATCGCATCGGCTCGATGATACGACCGACGCGTTAGACTTCTTTCCAAGACGGGAAACCTAAGAAAGTTTCCTCAATATCATTCATTAGCTCGAGTGAAGCTGAGCAGAAATATCTTGCATCCTGGGGTCGCCAGACATCGTGGTGGATCGCTGCGAGAACACGATTCTATATCCCGATGTTGGAAGCGCTAGTCAAAGCCATGGGGTTAGCTGAAATTGGCCCTTTGAATTTCGCGGTTAGTAGGCTAGTCTGTTTGGCTCCTAGTGCACTTGGCTTGGCTCCGTCCAAGCAGAATCTAGCAGTCATCTACTAACGCTTTTCGATTTCCGCGGTCAGCGTACTAACCTACTCAGGATTTAACAGTCAGTTCAGAAGAGTTTCATTTCCTGCTACATGGAGTTTCCAGACCTCTACAGTTGCGAAACCCATATGCCAACGGGGCCAGTTTCGAATTTTCCGCCCTTCAAAGACAAAACTCTATTTGGAGCGCTACTTAGTCTCGAGATATTTTATATGAACGACTGGCTACTAGGCATCTTAAACAAAACAAAACGGAACAGTCAATTGAGTGCAGGGTTAGTGACCCAAGGAAGGCGAGAGACATTATATAGACCCAGCACGTCGTTAGGATTCTCGAAGACTTTTACGAGGGCATGATGGTCCTACTCTAAGCCCTACATGTGAGGAAAGATGGCTGATACAGGAAATGGGAAGAATGAAAGTAGTTAAATTGCGCGTACAAGCTTGTAGCGGGATAGTTGCATCACCATGTCTTAGATTGAACTTTTGTCATCTCATCGGGCCATGAAGTTCAATAACGCAAATTCTGAGGGTTCCAAACCGCTAGAGATAAAACGAGCTCTTATCAACATTCTTCACCGTGGTTATCTCGATCCTGATCCTCCTCCACCTCCCCCTGCCCGAAGTTTGGTGCCTTGTGCTTTACAAAATCCGATCGTCACGTTCCTGCCCATCCCGTTAGTCTGGTCCCCGGTCTGTATCTTGTGTACAAACATAGAGTTGAAGAAGCGCCCGATGCATTCCACAACAAAGTCAAGCCTTTTTTCCGATATGGCGACTTTTGGCTCTACGATTGTGTCAAGTCTCTCCTCCAAAACTTTTAATCTCTGTTCGATATGTCGAGTTCGTTCCTCACCCGCAGTCGAAAATTGCGAGAAATCTGCGATGTTGGGCCGATTAGTTGGCATCGTGACAGTGCTGGCTCAATCACGATCGAGTTTTGTGTCTCTGGTATAGCGGTTCTTTATCTTGAAATTACAAAACTTCGCGATCATGATATGATGGGCGAGTTCGACAAAAGCAGATGGATTGCCCCTCGGCTGAGAAGATAGTACAATATTAAAAAGGTACACTGCCCAGAGATCTAAAGCATAGTTATACTCGCCATGCATGTGAATGCAACGTACCTTGGCTAGGGTATGCCTCATCGCACGTTGACTATTGGGTAATCATCTGGTTGATCCTGCTTAATACGTTGCTTTGACTAAGTCGAGGTCCTCTTGCAATGATTATTCTGATTATTCCGGTTACAGTGAAATCATCGCAACAAAACCCTAGGAACTATTAAGACGCGATTAGCCCGATATCGTGCACCAAAATGAACAATTTCGCTTAAAATTTGGACTTGAATCGAGTAACGTTGGATCGAGTTGCTGATTGGTTTAAAATAACCCCAACCCCACACTTGGGGTTAGCTAGTGGCAGCTTGGGGTTAGTGCGATGTAGAGGAAAGGGGACTTTGATTGATAGAGAAAAACAACAAGACTGCTTTTCTCTTTACTTTCTAACATTAAGATATTAGGGATAAGAGTTGGTTTAGTATAACTTTGATCTTGGCCAGGATTAGATTCCTCTTAGCAATATTTAATCTTGCCTAGGATTAAATTATTTATTCTTTACTTTTTAATATTAAGCAGCAATGGAGGATATTGTACAGCTTAATTACGACTATTATATATTGATCTGCCGGTTATGTCAGGCAGCCGTTCGACCCGGCAGCAGCATCGAGTTACATTTTCGACGGCAGCATCAGCTAAAGGGCCAAGTGCTTAAGGATATCAAAAACTACTATGGCACGCTTGAGCTAGCTGACCCGAAGCTTACTGTAACCCCCGAGGATAACAGTCAGGCAATTCAATATCTTGCTATATCAAAGGGCTATAGCTGTAATGCATGCCGATCTCTTACTACTGCAAAAGATAATGCCGTCCGTCATTGGCGAGAGGCAGGGCATAGTATAGCAGTAGCAGCAGCAGTAGCAGAAGAGGCACGATGGACTGAGGTACGGCTACAGACATGGATAGGAGGAAAACATGCATGCTACTGGATCGTTCGAGACGATAGCGATAGCAACGGGCCGTCTGATACAGCTAATACAGCTGATAATATAAGGCAGAGCGCTATGGATGAGCTTATTGCTGCAAGTCAGGCTCGATTAGAAGAGGAAGATGCCGTACGACTACGAAAGGGTGATTTGAAGGAAGACATTGATCGTGACTCGCCGTGGGTCAAGAGGCTAGGCTGGGTACGACACTTTGGCTCCCGGGACTTGATCAGCATTCACAACGCAGCCCAGTGGCTACGGGCGAGGGCAGCAGCAGGCAGGTGGGCTCAGAATCAAGAAGATGAGGAAGCAGCTCGTGAGCGACTATTGCTTTGCCGGCTTGGAGAGAGCTTTGATCGTGAGGTGGAACGTTGCTGCTGGCGACTTGATAGTGTCCTGACCGAGACGTTGCAGTGGCTTAATAGTATTATATTAATGACCCTGAGCGGTGTGCCGTTTAGTTGTAAAGGCAAAGAGGAGTTGATGACTTAGTATAGGTCTGTTGGTTATTGTTACTTGAGCTTCTGCTGGAAGGTATATTGTATTGGGCGTGAGGAAGCGCTTTAATGCTAGGCCATTCGCTTTATGGATGAGCAGTGGAGCTTGCTGCAGGATGTGGCAGAAGAGCTTGAGAGGGATAGGGTTCCAAGCAGTCACGATAGCGGATTCTTTAGCGGCAGAGAGAGACAAGCTAAGGATCAGGATGAGGACGAAGACGGAGATAGAGACGAATATCAAGACGACGACGACAGTGATAAAGATAAGCGAGGAGATGAAGGTATGACTAGCCCGCTGCAAGATGCACTAGATCAAGCTGTATTCCGGTTTATTATAGCTTCAATCAAAACTCACGTCGGCGGAAACACATATACGAATTCGCTACTATGCTTCTATGCGGCGCTTGGTATCAAACCATGCCCGATGGGCTATATAGAGCTGCATTTATATACTAGTCTGCTCGCTGCTATTGTGTGGTGGGCCCGGCTGTTTTTTTTGGAGGCTGCATTTCAGAATTAGCCGCTAGATCGGGACGAGGTCGGGGTCGAGGCCGTACTTGCATTTTAAGAGCAGCACACGTCGTGGATGTGCATGGGCACTCATACTGTCATGAGTACGATTATCGGATGGATGGCTTACGGGAAAGGGTATCGGCAGAAGATGGGGGGGCAGCTGTTGATACGATGGTCTGAGGACGGAGCGGGCTTATTTCACATAGGCAAGCATATCAGCGTCGAGGATTTCACCCGCACACTGCGCAATAAGGTGACCGAGGCAAAGAAGCTACTGGATAAGCTATTTGGGGGCATATAGTAGCCAGTCAGTAAGAAGATCGATATAGGGCAGATTATCGATAATATAATATGGCTTAGGGCAGGTTAGTCATTCACAAGCAACCCGAAGAACAACTGGCTCAAGCCCAGGCCAGCAAAGGTAATGCGGCTAATAGAAGCTTCGATATAGGATAGTGCAAGGGCCCGATGGAAGCGACAGCGTATCAAGAGGTGGCTTTGAGACTTGCGGCTGCTGCGAGAGACGCTGCTCGTGCTTATATATACGTGGAGCGGGCTTCCAGGAAGGGGACCGGAAATCACAACGCTGCGGCACTGCGATTCGTAGTAGCTAATCCGGAACATATTTATGCTGGATAGTCAAGTTATGATCGTGACCGACCGAGACAAGATGAAGGCAATCCGTGATAACGGCCGGAAGGTAGCACGGTTCGTCCCCGACCGGATCGGGCGGATAATTGTGGCTTATATCGCATGGCTGCTTCTAGCCGAGAGGGTACTGCGGCGGGAGTGTTAGCTTGCTGAGCCGCGTGGAGAGCAGCTCGAGTACATGTGGAGGGATGGCAGCTCGGCGGTATAGGAAACCGACCGGCTCAGCAGGAAGCTTGCTCGTATCATGCAGGCCAGGACGGGGGTCAGGTTAGGGGTAGGACGATATCGGGCGATCACGATCGAGATAGGGCGGAGGATCCGAGGGCTTGTGATAAAGCAGCTAGAAGGTAAGATAGACGATAAGGATAAGGATAATAACGTCAAGATCGATCCGATCACAGGTAAGCCGGTTGACTGTGGAGGAAGCTAGAATATCGTATGGGACTTGCAGTCAACGCACGGAACACGGATTGCAAGGCAGCACTATGCCGTACACGTCGGCTTCCCGGGTAAGCTGCAGCCAGAGATAATTGCAACATTCAAGGAGATCAGCAAGCTGTGGCATCAGTTTTTAGAGAGAAGCAGTATAGAGGGAAATGGGGATAAAGAGAAGATAGCAGTGAAGCGTAAGCATAATAGTCAAGTAACAGGGCAGCAGCAGCAGCAGCGGCAGCGAAAGGCTAATAGTTCAAACCGAGCAACTAGCTATAAGCAGAGAAAGACAAATAAGGAGAGAGAGGTGGCTCAGAAGAGGAAGAAGCTAGAGGACGAGATGACGGATGGGCTGCGAAGGCTGCTTGGACCGAAGGCGACTTGGCGATCCGACAAGCAGGCTGAGTGCATGCAATCGATCATAGCACTCAAAGCAGATCAGACGGCGATCAATGTGCTGCCGACCGGTGCCGGCAAGAGCATATTATTCATGCTGCCGGCCGTGATGCAGGATACAGGCATAAGCATTGTGGTCGTGCCGTTTGTTGCGCTGATGGATAACTTGGTCACGAGAGCAACAGACATGGGGGTCGACTGCATCCGATACAGGTCATCGATGAATTCGGGACAAGAGGGCATGCCGAGGGCAGCACGGTTAATCGTCGTCAGTGCTGATGTCGTATCAAGCGCCGAGTTTTGCAGGTACGTCGACGGGCTGTCATGCACAGGGCTGCTGCAGCGGATATTCGTAGACGAATGTCACACTGTTATTATGGATATCGGCTACCGGGCTAAGCTTGGCAAGCTCGTAGGGTTACGCCGGTTTGGCTGCCCGTTAGTGCTGCTCACGGCAACGCTGCCCGTTGTGCTGGAAGATTGGTTTCGCGGCGAGATGCTAGCAAGGTCAGCAATCGTAGTACGGGATCGGACAGTTAAGCTAAACTGCCGCTACGAGGTTCAGCAGGTCAAGGCCGGGCGTAATGCTATCGAGGATCGTACGGTCGAGGTGATCAAGCAGCTGGATCAAGACATGACAGGCTGTCAGAAGGGGGTCATATACTGCCGATCCAAGAGTCAATGCAAGGCGATCGCTAACGACATCGGCAGCGGGTTTCATCACAGCGGCATAAGCGAACAAGACCGTCACGAGGCGCAGACGGCATGGGTAGAGGGCCGTAACACAGGCCGATGGATCGCAGCAACAACCGGTTTAGGGACAGGCATCAACATCGAGGGGATCGTAGCTGTCATTCATATAGAGAAGCCGTATAGGCTCGTTGACTTTATGCAGCAGATTGGCCGAGGAAGGCGTCGGGCAGGCAAGGTAGTACGGTCCGTCATCATACACAATGGACGGCCGCAACGAGAGGATCAGCACCGAAGCTTTGTAGATAATATCAATCAGGCACAGATAGAGGCGTTCATATCGACGCCGGGATATCGAAGGGCCGTGATATCGGCGTTTATGGACGGGGCAGCGGGCGAAACATATAAGGATATAGACGGGGCTGCGCTTTGTAATCAATGCGATCTGCTTCAAGAGGATAATAACAGTAGTAAGGGTATAGGCAGGGCTAAGGAGGTAATTAAAGTAGAGAGTAATGTGGAGAGTGATAAGGAGGGAGATGGGGAGAGTGATGGGGAGGGAGATGGGGAAAGTGATGGGGAGAGTGATAGGGAGAGTAATAGGGAGGGAGATGGGGAGAGTGATAGGGAGAGTAATAGGGAGGGAGAGACTAAAGGGAAGACTAAAGGGGAGGCTAATAGAGAGGTTAGTCAGGATAAGGAAGGCAAGGGCAAGAGTAGTAAGATAAGAAAGGGTAGAAAGATTTAGAATGCATTCAGTAAGGAAGAGGGTATACGGATCAGAACGCTTTTCCAGTGGCTAGATAATATCGCAAAGGAGTGTCCGGTATATCACGTCCAACGTCATCAGAAGGGACTAGAGCTAGGGAAGGTCCCCGATCAGCCGCAGCATAAAAAGGCCAGGCAGTGGTGTAAGACAGTGGCAGAGGAAGGGTATGATGTTGCACGTAGGGAGATCAAGTTCAAGGAGCTTACATATTGTTACATATATAAACTGCCGTTAGACTGGTGTAAGGAAACCCGGGATAAAGAGGGTAAATGTATATATAAGGATAAGCTATTGCCGATAGTGTTGCTAGGACTACGGAGCTGGCAAGTAAGAGAGATAGCAAGGGCTGAGTTTGGGATCGATATAGGGGATAAGAAGGGATTTTATTGCTGGCTAGGGGTTAAGAGGCGGTTTCACGGGATCAAGGGGACAAATGCACATACATTATGGGAAGCAGTCATTTGGCAGATATATAAGGATAAGAGGTAGCTATAGGTAATAATAAGGATATATTAATATAAAAGTAATAAAAAGAAAGGAGAAGAGAAAGTATAAGAGAGAGAGAGAGAGAGAGAGAAAGAGAGAGTATTAAAGAGAGATAATAATTAAGGAAGATTGAGGTTAAAGAAGGATAGGATATGTTAATATGCAGGCATATTGGTATACATATAGGTAGCTATCGGTTGGATGTATCTGGATATAGTAGATACAGTGGTTAGGAAGGTGTAGGTTAAGGTTAGGCGTGAAGTGGGGGTTTTGGAAATGCAGCTTAAGAATAAGAGGTCGAGCTGCAGTTTGAAAAGGTCAGTAGTTAAGGTTACATAAGGTAAGGGTAGAGAAAGGATATAGAATACAGTACTAAGTAGAAATAAGAAGCTAAAAAAGGGATATAGGGTAAGGTTAGGGAAGGGGTGTAGGGTAAGGTTAGGGAAGGGGTATAGGGTAAGGTTAGGAGGAGGATAAGTAGGAGGGAGGATATAGAAAAAGGGAATAGAGATAATTTAATCCCGGGCAGGATAAAAGAAAAAAAGAGAAGTAAAAGTAAGTTTATCCCAGGCAGGATTAAATTATAAGAATAAGAATAATTTTATAAATAGTAGGGATTTACGTATTATTTAGTAAAGTCAGTATATATAATAAAGCAGTAGGTAAGGGTTATAGTTATATATTTAGGTAATAGTTAGGG